>VDFB02081601.1:0-17188 GCA_007258455.2 Sequoia sempervirens
TAAAGACATTTGGTGCTACAAAGAATTCTTTTTATTCCAAATTTCACCAATATAGGATTCTATGTTGTGGTGACTGCAAAATGCTAGCTTGTACAGACAATAAAAAAACTTATTAAACTATACAATGGGAATTTAATTTCCAATTTAACCTATTGCTAACACTAGTAATATATATCAACAATTATATATGCCATTTCTCCATTCTACAAGAACTGTGAAGCATTGAAAGTTCATTCAGATATATAAAAAACTCATCTCTCCTGACATATGAAAGAGGCCATAACTTGCAATAATCAATAAGGGAATAAAAGATAGACAAGAAGGATACCACGTACCACTATCAGACTTTTGTTTATATCCCGTGTCTCTCAATGAACACCTAAATGATGTATCAATATCGTAACCATTGTTCAATGATATTGTAAAGTGAACCATTATTTGTACATATGACTAAAAAAAATACAGATTATTGCAAGAATAAAGGTTAACAAGCCAACAAAAACCTTGGTGATCACCATGACCAAAAAATAGCAGCTAATTTGTCGACAAAATGCACCTAAGTACATACAAAAACACATAAAAACATACACAAAAAACATACATAGAAACATACGCAACATGAAAAGAAGGCAAAATAGGATGTCAGTGCAGAAAAGAGAATCAATTGGATGGAGAAATGAGATTTTTATGTGAAAAGGTAGACAAATTTTGTACACAACTTATTAAATACAAAACATTTGCATTCTCTAATTAGAAAGACACTCAAAGCTAAGAACAATATTTGGGTTGTAGGTTTCATAACACATACTATTTTCCAACATGAAATTATATATAGACAACATGTTTCTAATGAAAACCTTAAAGTTTGTAGACAATAAGAATGTACTGAAGTTCATTCAACTTCACAGTTTATAGCAATTCTTACTTACACAAAAAAATTGTAATTCAATTTCCTCATATGATTTAAAAATAAATGCAAAATATAATTTGCAGGTTGGAAAACACAATGTGGTTTTCCATTTATTTCATTCTCTACATTCAAAGTTATGTTGTGGAGAGCACAGGGAGGAATGTCTTGAAAAGCTTTTGTTAATTAACTAGTAGGAATGTAATGAAAGACACTATTTTATAAATGCCCATTATTTTCCAACAACCATTAAAACTTTGAATGATTGTAGGTTGGAAAACACGGTGGGAGGTGAGTGCATGATTTATGAAACCTCCAACCCACACAATGTTGTAAAACCCTCTACGAACGTAGCTAATCTCTCAACAAAACACACCTATATACATACAAAAACGCATAAAAACATACATAACAACATACATAGAAACATACATAACATGATGAGACAACATAGTGAAGAGCCCACCAAGACCAATGATAAAAGTGATGAAACCGACAGATGGGAGGAAACATCATAGTGAGGGAAGTGAGGAGATAATGCCAGTGTCACCTTGATTTTCTCGACTTACCAATTGGGTTGTTACATCTAGAGGGTTTTACAACACTGTGTGGGTTGCAGATTTCTTAAAACTTAGTGTTTTCCAATCTCATTACATTCTTACTATCTAATTCACAAAAGGTTCTTAAGGAAATCACAAAACATACCAAATCAAGGTGAGGAGTGAGTAACCAATTGGGTTGTTACAATTTTTAAAGGGTTTTAAAACATTATGTGGGTTGCAAATTTCCTAAAACCAATGTTTTGCAACCTGGAATTTTACAAAACAGTATGATTGTCTTCAAAAGCTTTTGTTAATTAGACAATAGGAATGTAATTAAAGGCACCATTTTAGAAACACCCAGTGTTTTCCAACAAACATTAACAGTATGTATGATTGTAGGTTGGAAAACACAGTGGGGGATGAGTGCATGATTTATGAAACCTCCAACCCACACAATGTTGTAAAACCCTCTATACACTAAAGCCAAATGAAATCCCTCATTTTTCACATCGCTTCAAATTACACTAACGTTTTTGCCTTGTGCAAGAAGCTATATGTGCACAGTAGGAAGGAAGGATGACATGACTAAGACATGCATTTTAAATTGTAACAAGTATTGTTATTGTTTGTTAGCTCAGTCCATCAAGTATTTCCATCAGTGCATTTTGTCAGGAGAGTGGGATGTGGGATGGCATGTTATGTTGTAATGTCTATACATAGGTGCATTTTTTGGGAGATTAGCTTCTCCCATTATTGAGCACTTATTACTAATTGTTTAAAGTACTACTATCAGAAAACACTTTGCGTTGTGGGATTTTTCATTCTGCAAGTTCAAAATGAAAAGTTGGAGAACAAGGGGCAAAGTTGTAGGTGGGGGAGACGACAAACCAACAAAATTGAGGTGAGGGGTTTGTAATCGATTGAGTTGTTACTGCTAAAGGGTTTTAAAACATTATGTGGGTTGTAGATTTCAAAAAACCAATGTTTTGAAACCTAAAATTTTACAAAACAATATGAATGTAATTTAGATAGTACAAACAATGTGAGTATGAGTTGTCATTTTCAAAGCTTTTTTCTGGCGTGGGAATTGGAGGCGAACTGATGTGTGGGTTTTTGGTTTGGAGAAAGAAGGGGGAAACACTGCATTTCATGTTTGCACATTGAAAGTTGAAGGTTGGAGTGCATGTGGAGTAGTTGGAGGAGAAAACCAACCAAATCGAGGTGAGGGGTGCTAACCAATTGGGTTGTAGAGGGTTTTACAACACTATATGGGTTGCTTGTTTCTTAACACCTAGGGTTTTCCAACATGAATTTTTACAAAACAGAATGAATGTCTTGAAAAGCTTTTCTAATTTAGACAGTGCGAATGTATTGAAAGGCCCCTTCAAAATTTACAAGGACTTCTAATTTGAGTAAAAATTGCATTTAAGCTTCGCATGATTGAAAAAAAAAGTGCACAAAATAATTGTAATTTGGAAAACACAATGTGGGTTTTCAGTTATTTGAATCTCCTTGTTTAAATGTAAAGGGTTGTCTCATGGTGGGTTGCTTGCTTCTTAATACGTATGATTTTGCAACATGGAATATTGAAAAATAGCATGAATGTCTTGAAAATCACACCTTCCATTGTTGTGTTTATTTTTTCAACATCACGTCTTTTGGATTGTAGTTGTCTATCAACAACATTAATTAAACTTGCATTTCAATTTCTTAATATGATCCAAATATACATGCATAGTATGATTGCAGGTTGGAAAACATAGTGGGAGGTGAGGTGACAACATGATTTATGAAACCTCCAACCCACACAATGTTGTAAAACCCTCTACACACTGAAGCCAAATACCTTATTGGGTGTTTACAAAATGGTGCCTATCATCACATTCCTACGGTCTAAATAACACAAAGCTTTTCAAGACATACATACTATTTTGTAAAATTGTAGGATGCAAAACACCGTGTTTTACAAAACCTGCAACCCACCTAATGTTTCAAAACCATTTAGACATAGCAACCTTCAAAATGAGAATGTCAAATTTATGGCAACATTTTGGGATTTCTATCCATTCCAAATTATGATTTTGAAAACTTGTCGGCACATAACCCACATTACATTTCAAATAAAACTCCTTTTCACAAGGAATAACCTTTATTTTCTTGTTAATGAAAACCCATCTTCACAACAAACAATCGTTCAAATCTTCACACTCGGAATATTCAAAAGGGGAAATTTAAAAGTTGTCAACACAAAAACCCACAAAAACAAACAAAACAACTCTGCATTTCAAATGAAAACCCCTTTTCGCAAGGAAACCCCTTTATTTTCCTATCAATGAAAACCCATCTTCCCAACGAATAGCCGTTCAATTCTTCACAGTGAAATTTGAAAACCCTCAACACAAAAAAACATAAATAGCTCTACATTTGAAATGAAAACCCTACACGCAAGCAAAACCCTTTATTTTCCCGTCAATGAAAACCCATTTTGAACATGAACATGATGGCTACAAAGTTCTAGATTTTGAAGGGTATAAGAAAGTTTTAGTTTGGAACAAAGGGAATGAAATGAGCAAAGGCCATGGGGGAGTCACAGTGCTAATAGATGAGAAGTGGTAGGGAATTGTATAATTTGTAAAATAAGACACAAACAAATAATACATGTGGCTGCAAATAACATAGAATGGGGTAACTTTCAGATTAGTTGTTGCTACTTTGCTCCAAAAAATTCAAAGTTCTATAAGAAGAGAAATTTAGACAATGAAGACCTGTATGCCTCACTAAAAAAAGATATCTCTATTTTCTACATACTTGGAGATGTTGTATTAATGGGTGACTTTAATGCTAGGACTGCTAATAATCAATCTCTCCAGTTGAGCTATGAAGAAAAAGGGGAGAAAAATCCTATATGGTTGGAGGAAGGTGGGGGTCATCTTTGGGAAAGGACTTCACAAGATGGTAATGGCACTGTGAGTCCATTTGGGGCAAAATTACTTGGGCTTTGCAGTTTGGTTGGCATGGTTATTCGCAATGGTATGAGAGATTGACCGAAGTCGGGGGGTATCACTTGCAAAACTTATAATGGTCAAAGTGTGGTGGACTACATGGTTTGCTTTCAGAATTTTTTTTTTCTTGGCTACTGAAATTTGATATTGAGGACTATCCTATTGAGATAAAATCTGACCACTTACCTCTTCGGGTTAAGCTACACATTTCTCCAATCAACCAACACAATAAACAAGTTCAACACATGCAAAAAAAAGCCCCTCCCAAGGGTAAAATCCTCACAAATCAAGAAAATAGAGAAATATTTAGTCTTTTTCTTAAGCAACATTTCCACAATTTGAACAATAACAAAGAAGTAAAAGCCACAAATAAGGTTGCTATCCACATCCACAACAACTCATTGATCCTGATAATTCACAAGGCTTTAAATGCATGCAAAAGGTCTCATCCCAAGGTTGGGATTGCAAACACTTTTCCAGTAAATCTGTGGTATGATGAAGAATGTAAGGCAGCTAAGAGATCCCTAGAAGAGAGAGGAATGGACAAAGAATACAAGAAAAATATGAAAAATTAGTGTAGTCTAAAAAAGCAGAATATGTAAATGAAAGAAGGAGCTAATCTCTCTTGGGAAACATAATCCTAAAGGTTTTTGGAGGAAACTGCAACAAAAGAAAAAGAAGCTGGAAAACACTATTATGGATGTCCAATGGTTAGAATATGCTAGGCTCCTTTACGAGCGGGTTCACAAGAAAGACTACCCTCCTGTTGTTAACACATCAATGGAACTATTCACTGTGGATGATATTAGACAAGGTATAAAGAGTTGCTAAAGTGGTAAAGCTTAGGACATAGATGGGTTACAAGTTGAATTTTTAAAATGGGGGATCGAAACTCTTGTCCCTCACATAAACAAAATTTTCAATAATGTCAATTTGGAAGGTTTTCCTATAGAGCGGACTACTAGTGCGGTCATCCCTTTATTTAAAAGTAGTGATATTAATAATCCATCTAAGTGTTGCACGATTATGGTCAATCCTATCTTTGGCAAGCTCTTTGGGAGCATGATTGAATGAAGGATCAACAATTGGGTAGAAAATGAGGGCAAAAGGGCAAAGGGGTAAGCAGGCTTTAGGTCCAGGCACTCCACCATTAATCACTGCATCACTCTTAGGCACTTAATTGAATTTTTTTGGGACACTCAAGGGGAGGAAGCTTATTGCTATTTTGTAGACTTTAAGAAAGATTTTGATACAGTACCTAGAGACAAACTATGAAATATAATGGAAGAATTAGGCATCCCAAATGTGTATAGAGCAGTTGTCCACAGGTTGTATGAGAAGGTTAGAGCTAAAATCAGAACAAGTGAAGGTATACCAGAGTGTTTTGGTAGCGACATTGGGGTTAAGTAGGGCTACCCTTTATCTCCCACACTTTTTGGGTTATAAATTGATAAGTTGGAAGCTTGGCTAAGCAAGATCAATGGGGATGGTATTCAATTGGTAGGTTATGTGGTGAAATTACTTCTATATGTCGACGATCTTATTTTAATTTCAAAAATAACTCATAGGTTAAGAGAACATTTGAAAGCTCTAGAACACTTTTGTTAGGAGGTTGAGATGCAAATGAACATCACCAAGACCAAAATCATGATTTTCTCATTGAATAGAAAAGATAAACAACATACCTTTCTTTTTGAAGGCAACCTGCTTGATGTAATGAAAGAATACAAATACCTTGGGATTGACTTTCACTATAAGCTCAGTTGGGAGACTGGTACAACAAAAAGGATACAAGGAGGTTGGAAAGCCTTTTACATACTTCAAAATAGAAAAGCCAAACTTTGGGATTGGAAAACCACGAAAACCCTTTTTGGTTTACTTGTCACATCGGTTGTACTTTATGGGTGTGAACTGTGGGGCAACAATATGTCAAAGTGCAGTTGGAGACAATTAGAAAGGATCTAGAAACACCTAATAACAAGCAATCTCAAAGTTAAAACCACAGTCCCATATGAAATTCTTTTAGCTAAAGCATGGGCTTTTCCTTTGGAAACATTGGTAATAACCTGGTTGCTAAGTTATTTAAAGAAGGTTGAAAACATGGACAACCACTGTTGGCCCAAAATAGTTATGGAGGGGACGCTAGATCGTAGAAAGAAAACTTGGATGAAGCATAACAACAAATGGTTGAACAAGTGGGACATCAAATTACAAGAGTGTCCTAACACCAATAGTGAAATAAAAAACTATGTGATGGAAAAATTTAGGACTGCCATGTGGTCAAATCAGATTGGGCGTAAAAAGGCATATTACATCAAAGAGTTTAACCCGACAAAGGATCATGGTGAAAAAAATTATCAAGGTGTGGCTATTAAAGGGAAATCGAGGTTGTTAGTTGCATAGTTGAGGATGAGATCGCATCATCTTAGGTGTGAGACTAGGAGGTGGAAGATACCTAAGAAAACTTGGGAAGAAAGAACTTGCATATTTTGCAATAAGGGGTGGTGAATAACATAATGACACTTCATCAAGGAATGCACAACTTATGCAGATATTCGTACTCAACATGAAAATAGTTTGGTTGTAGATAATATGCAACAGTTATTTGAGGAGGATAAGATTAACCAAACGACCAACCTTCTAGTGAAAATTAATAGCAGGAGATCCAACTTGGAAAAGAGCATGAAGGCAAATTAAGTTTGTTTTTCTCGGTCCCATAGACTGTTTAGTCTCGTGGATGTCATTAAAATCTTTCATTCATTCATTCATTTAATGAATAGCCATTCAATGCTTCACAGTTCCTATGCACTCTAACAAAATGACATATTTCTCGCAGATATACAAACCTGCTAGCTAGTGCCAGCGCCTGTTGAATGCATTTTGGTAGGGAGAGTATCGACTCTCATTCGACATTCAAACACCTGCAACTCCGTTCTGCCCATGCTCCCCAACAACCTCCAAAATGCAAATGTCGAAAATAACAATATTTTAGGCTTTTTTGTCCATTGTTAACAACTCATTTAATCTCATACAAAGACATGCCATAAAACCCATTACCTAAAAGACCTACTTCGAAAAACAATTCAACAAACACTAAATTACGTAAGGGAAACAACACGACAATAACACAATTCAATTTAAGAGACTAAAACTTACACATACAACCTAATTAAAAAGATCTAAACCTACTGAAAGGCAAGAAATGCACTTTAAAAAAGAAAAGAAAAAAAAACGAAAGAAATGCACTTTTATCTCTGACAATAATGTTACGGAATGGCAGCTAGCCTGGATATCCGATAGTGCAGACAAAAACAGGAGCTTCTCCCTAGGTGTACAGTTCAAGCCCTTTTGAATACAGTGAAACTAATTTATAACAGTTGAATGGAGGATTGAAGGCGTGATCGTACAATTAAAGCCAAATTTCTACCGAGCGCTACACTAAATGTATTACAAGAGTCCTTAGTTATGTAACAGCAACAGAGGTGGAAATGCAGCAGGGCGGGAAAATGAGAGTACTTCCTCTTCGGAAGCACTGCAGTGAAGGAGGAGCATCCTCATCCAGGTCACAGGCAGACGAAACCATGGCCAGCACTCATCCGTCCAAACGTCCCAGGCTTTTTGTCAGGTAACTAATTCATTTAGTTATTACATCCTATTCTGTTTCTGCCATTTTTGCTTTTAATTTTTGATGTGCAGTTCATTAGGGTTTTCGCATCTCTGCTCTAGCTCATCACTGTAAACAATGGCAATGTCCCAGCTCTATAATACCGTAGCTCCCTTTTTGCCTTTCTTTGTTTTCTTTTTCCTTCTGCGCTGCGATAAGGCTTAGCTTGCATACCTTTGCTTTGAGCCCAATTTTGATTCTACATAAAGTAATTGACAGAATCTGTAGGGGTCTCCGCCCGAGTACTAAAACTACATTTCATAAATACAACATAAACATCATATTAGTTATTACAGAAGGCAAGGCCAAGAACAGCCAAAAACTGACAACATGTCCGCAACGAAGAATTGGATCCAAAACCTACAGACAAGAAACCATCGAGCAAAACATCAGCTATGATCAACACACCCCATCGTCCCACGCCAGAAGCAGCAGCACCTCCCCCGTCAGCCGTTTCCTGCCACGCTACCACATTCGAACACTGGGGAGCCTTATCCCTGCTTCTAGCAGATGGGTCCAGCGAGGTGATGCCAACACCATGAATCAGTTCAGCTCGGCGCTTATCTCTATGCACTGACTTGCCGCATAAAACAGGAATTTTATGGTTGCACATCAGCTCCAAATGCTCTCTGTCGCAGGTAACCATAAACCTTAACATGACTTTACACATATCCGAACAATAAGCCCTAAGCAGCTGGACCTCTTGACTGAGAAATTGCAGTTGATCTTCAACACCATAAACATTCCCAGAGGCTTGCTCCCCAGACCCTACTCCTACCATTATCCCATTCCATTCCTGTTTGGAACTGCTCCGGCAGCAACAATTGAAGAAGCCAAACCCACTTGGTGGCCTCTGGAACGCACCGAGTCAGTTTCAAAACAAAATCCTGCTGGATGTTGGCTTTAGATCCTGCTGGCCCCTGTAAACTCATCCATCCTCCTCGGGCACAGTCCTAACAAACCTTAGAGCCTTTCCTTAAAAGATCCGTCACCCGCCTATCATTCCCTTTACTGTCCATGACGCTACCTAGCTTATGGAGAATACAAAGATACCATGCACTGAACAAGCTGGTCACTGGCACAGCTACAACCCGCCATCACAACTGCAAGGACTATAATGTTGCCTTGGCCTCAAATATAAACTTTGCAGGATTTTAATAAAGATGGCCTCATCCTTCGTATACTACTAAGTTGATATCGTTTGGCCATTGAACTTCACCTTATGTGAAATAATTACTCAACACCAAATATGAAGGAGATCATAATGTCTCAAAACTATAAACATTCAAATTAAATAATGGAGGCTTAAAATAAGAAACAGGTTGATCCCCTTGTTGGCAATTTATGCAGACCTAGATAGAAAATTTTACACACAATAATATTTTTCTTCTATTCCACACCACATTCATTCAATAAGATATTACAAATATATAGGATGAGTATTCTAACCCCTATAAAAACTCCACTAACCTCTCGTACTCAATCTAGGCAGGTTGTTCAACCACCTTAATTCTTTCCCTCTTATTTTCATTTCTAAATCTCTATGTGAGTTGTGCTAACAACTCACTTTGTCATGCCCCCAAAACATGCAACGATTGCCTTAGTAAAGGGAAGGAGCGATGAGTAAAAGGTAGCGATCAAGTTTAAAAGAGAATAGGAATCACAGCAAAGAAAAGATAACATTAATTAATAATTAATTAAAAGATAAAGGTAGCACTCCATTGAGGAAAGACATGACTCTTGGCAAGGGATATAATTTATGAAAGGATGTGACTTTCCCCCTCAAGGGGAAGATATTAAAGGGAGGACATTTTTTTGGAGTAGGGCATGAAGTGAAGGAGATTGGAAAGAAAAGGAAAATAAGAAATATAAGATTTCTATTGGAAATAAATATTGTTTTCAGCAAGAATGTTATTGGGAAGTATTAATATAGTAGATTCCTTTAGCAATCTATTTTGAATTTATAAAAGTGTTTTGCAAATAGGGAGGTTGATCAACCTTCCGAGTTCACGAGAGTTGATGTACTAGCGTTTCCTTCATCAAGCATGCCAACCTGAGATGGAGCGCTCGTGGGTTGGGAGGCGTATGAATGCTCATGTGCTTGTTAAGGAAGGTAGTCTTCATGCATCTTATCAAGCACGCCACCCCGAGATGCAACGCTCGTGGGTTGGGAGGTGAATGAGTGCTCTGGGCTTGATCAAGAAGGATGGAGTGCCTCCAAGGTGGACCGAGGGATGGAGTGGACCTGAGATCTTGCCATGTTTGTGGCTCAGGAGGTGGATGAGTGCTCTTGGACTTGAGGGTCTTCCCAAGTACGCCACCCCGAGATGGATCGCTTGTGGGCCGGGAGGCATATTAGTGCCGGGAGGCGTATTAGTGCTCTTGGGCTTGAGGGTCTTCTCAAATATGCCACCTTGAGATGGATGGACAAAGATCTGTAATGTCCTCTAATTGGGGTATGCCTGATTTTGCCCAAAAGTAACAATTCCAACAATATAATTTGTTTTACAAATAGTATTCTAAAATTAAATCATATAAAAGTTATTGAACTTAAGAGTAAATGAACAATTAAGATAAATAACATCGTCTAATTGGGTCTAATCTATAGTTTCATTTCCAATAACCAACCATAGAAAGGATTTGAAAGGAAAGCACAATAGGGCGCCCAAAGACTGTTCATCACAATTAAGCCCAAGAGCGTGGCAATCACCCCTTGGCCCACAAGTGGCAGGAACTTCCGTTACCATCCAACATGGGGTGGCCTACTTACATTGTGGAACCAGTCCGTTGCGTCTCCCAATCGTGTTCCCTTGCTAATCCATGCTTGATTGCTTATAGGGAAACAAATAGATTAAATCAATAATTATAAGATGCTTAAATAGATTAGCCATTCCCATTAGTAACTAGATTAAAGATACATAAGAGATTATATATATAAAAACATTATACTCCATCATGATGCATACCAATCACTTATTAAATTCAATGGCTGCTGCCTTTCTGAATGCAGATATTTTTTTTATTCTCTGATCTCCTTCGATTTATCCTTTTATTGCATGATCATATATATATAATATAAATATATATAGACATAATTATTTCTAATTAATTTCAAAACTTACAATAATTGCTTTTGCTGCTTGCATGAACATATACATACATACGTACATACATACATACAT
Source organism: Sequoia sempervirens (assembly GCA_007258455.2). Classification (NCBI taxonomy): domain Eukaryota; kingdom Viridiplantae; phylum Streptophyta; class Pinopsida; order Cupressales; family Cupressaceae; genus Sequoia; species Sequoia sempervirens. The sequence continues at coordinate 11,298 of VDFB02081601.1, forward strand.
ACATACATACATACATACATTCATTCATACATACATACATACATACACACATGCATGCGTGCATGCATGCATACATGCATACATACATGCATGCATACATACATACATACATACATACATACATACATACATAATTATAATTATATTTAAACTTACATACATACATACATACATATATACATACATAATTATAATTATAATTATATTTAAACTTACATACACACATACACACATACATACATACATACATACATACATATATAATTATAGTTAAATTTAAACATACATACATACATATATAATTGTAATTATATTTAAACTTACTTCCCAAATATATTCGTGCCAATAATATTTAACATACATACATACATCATACATACATACATACATACATACATACATACATATATAATTATAATTATATTTAAACTTACTTCCCAAATATATTTGTGCCAATAATATTTAACATACATACATACATACATAATTATAATTATATTTAAACTTACTTCCCAAATATATTCGTGCCAATAATATTTATTCCAATAGATCTCTTATAATTTCCAATCCTCATTCCTTTGTTTACCCGATTGGGAATATATTATATTCTTATATTATTAATGGTCAATATGATGTATTTAATAGATTAGATATTTTCTATCTGTTAGGTTAGATATTTTCTGTCAGTAGGTAGATATAATTAATATCTACAGTGCTTTATGCACTATAAATTGTAAGCTCTTTTTCATGTTAATACAAGAAAGCTTATACCACTTTAGGTAATTGCTTATATCCGAGCCTAGGGCAAAAAGAATTTTTGAAAATTTTGTAATACTATTTTTTTAGTGAAAATTTGAAACTTTTGCAATGCGAAACCACAAGCAGCCTTGTTTGTTTTAAATTAGCGTGCGGAAACCTCTCTCTAGGTAAGAATTAAGTGGGTGGAGTGGAGTCTCTTCATTTTATTGTTTCTGCGGATTTGTGTTTTTCGTCTCCTTATAGTTTGTTACCATTCTGACTTCCACCGGATCTAAAGCTTGTTCCTCCATTCTCCTAAGGTGCATAGTTTACTCTGTCTCTGGCCGTTTACCTAAGATCTGACGCCCGTTTAATGCAAAGACCGGCGTTTTCCTTGTGTGATTTTGTGTGTTTTGCCCCTCGTTTACCGGACTAAGAGTCGGCGTCTTTACATCTGGCTTGTGTAGTTTTCCCGGATTCATTGTTGCTTAGGCGTTTACTAGCGTTTTCCCTTGGTCACGAATCTGCGTTTTGCTTGATTTGAATGGTTTTCGAACAAAAGATGTGGTAAAGCCTCCTCTGCGGCACAGTGCGCCCTGGGTTCTACACTTTCGGTTGCCCATGTTTTACGTGTTGAGGTTTCTAGGGTTTTGAAAGTCGACTAGGTTTTGACCCTTAGGTTTCAAGTTGAAGAATTATTACGATTGCAAAATTCATACGGGTTTTCCGAGATCTCAACTGGGTCGTCATCCTTTTTTTTTGGGTACCTCATTTTCTGTGCCTCGAAATTTGTGTTGTCAAAATTTTTTGGGTATTCCTTAAATCTTTTGGGTTTTTATTTATCTTTTCTGGGTTTTCAGTAAAACCTCAAAATCCGTGTTCGGGTTTCTATATTTTTGTTTTCTTTGCATTATCTTGCCTTCACTAGTTTGACCGCGAGGTACGTGATGGCATCTCTCACGAACATAATGCTCGAAAGCAGCCAGAAGTTCAATGGGAAGAATTACAACACCTGGAAGCAGCGTATGCTGACCATTTTAGAGTATCGGTGTCTTGATGCGGTTGTTCTAGGTACATCACCTCGACCTACCGTTGTTGGAAAGGATCAAGATAAATGGGATGAACGCAACCAGGAAGCCGTAATGCTCATCAAGCTTTCAGTCACTAACGACCAGTTGCCACAAGTCTTTATTTAGGAAACATTTAGCAGGAAGTGGACAAACGAGAAGGATCTCCATGAAACGTCGAGATAAAAGTCGTCGCGTTTTCTTAGAATATGCTTTTCAATAATGATCCCGATTCCACACGGGCACAGGGGCAGGGGAAAGCGGGGGTGAAGCGCATTTCAGGCCGGGGGACAAAGGGAATGGCCTAAGTTGGGGACGGTGGCGAAATCGGTGGGGCGGGGGTGGTGGTGCTGATATAATTCTTTTGAAAAGATGTATAACAATATAACAGTATAAGAATTACATTTCAAATGAAACTATAGGAAATTTCAAATTAGTAAAATTATAACATGGCAAAATTTGAAATACTAAATCTAAATACGAAAATATAATGATATTTGAATGCTAATTGCTAAATAAAATTTGACAAATGAAATTGTCAAATTGGAAATTTCTATTATAAATTTATATCCCCAAATATAAATATCTGATGTCATATGAGATATGATGATATGACAAAGTCTATAAAGATGATTAATTGATTACATGATTCATCATTACAATAAGTAGCATTACAAAATGAAAACTGAAAAGACAAAATGCCAAAATGTCAAAACTCAAAATGTAGTGAATGGAGGCCTCTAATCATCTACAAACTCCCCATCACTGGAACTGCTGGACTCCACAAGGTCAAGATCCCTCAAGCTCACACCAACCAGCCCTGCATCTGAAGTGGTAGGATCATCCTCATCAATCTGTGAAGGCTCCTCTGGCTCCACATCCCATCGTGCTGCTGGACTCTCCTTGTACACAATTGTCTTGCGGTCCATGAGATGCAAAGCACTGTGTACAGCCACAAGCTTCTCTGCTCTCTTAGAGGTAAGTCTATTCCTCTTAAGAGAGTGGATGAAGCTATATGTAGACCAGTTCCTCTCAGCAGCTGAAGAACTGGAAACTTGGGATAGCAGACGAATAGCTAGAGTGGTGGTCAAAGATTTTGAACCATGACAATTCCACCACAAAAGTGGGTCCTCCTGTGCCATAGAAACTATATCCACCTTTGCTGCATCTGAATAGCCTCTAAGAGTGGCAAACTTGGTCCACTCAGTGCGAATTGTGCTGGCATCTGTAGAATCATACATCTTCTCTATGCACCTAAAGAAACCTGCCTGCACCTCATCATCCTGAATCGGTGTCACTCTACCTGGTCTAGCCATGTACCACTTAGGATTCAAGGCAAAGGCAGCCATATGCAAAGGAGTGTTCAACTTGTCCCATCTGCGCCGAATGATTGGCCGGATGTGCTCATTGTAGAATGCTAGAGAGGGGTCCTTCACTTGCACAGCAGCCCTCATCTGGTCAAGCATAGAGTCGATGCACTCATACACCTCTCCAAGGTTAGGTGCATCCCCATCCCCATATCTGATAACCTGCAATACTGGAGAAATGATGGAGACAATGTATTTCGCATCAGTCCAAAACACATCACTCTTCACTATCTCCTTCACCCTTCTCCCCTGTGTTGTCTTGGCCTCGGCCCACCTATTCCACTCATTAGTCATAACCATGACTTGCAATGCCTCTTGCAACTCAATCATTCTCTCCAAGAGAATGAAATATGATGCATATCGGGTCTCCACCGGTTTCAAGAACTCCTTCGCGAAGGTCCTGAAGAGTGCATGGGAAGTGTGGTGGTTGCAGATAAACATCTGCACATCTCTCACATCGGTGACCACTCCTCTAATCCAATCAATCTTCCCCATGTCCTTGAGTGCATTGTTCATGGCATGCACACAACATGGGGTCCACCAAATATGTCTATAGGCTGCCTCAATGAGTTTCCCTGCTGCTTTACACACATGGGTTGCATCTGTGACTACTTGGACCACATTTTGTGGCCCAACCTCCTCAATAGCCTCCCTAAGGAGATGAAACTGAAAATCAGCATCTTTGCGATGCCCTGTACAATCAACTGCTCTAAGGAAGTATGGGCCCTCTGCACATGTGACCATGATGTTGATGAGTGGACGATGGCTAATGTCCGTCCACCCATCCATAACTATACTGCACCCAGATGCCACCCAACATGCCTTCATCTTCTCCATCAAAATATTGATCTTGGAATAGCACTTATCCAAGATCGAGGTCCTCATTTTTGTCTCACCTGGTGGCACATATGATGTTCCTCCCTTAGCCACCATAGCCATCATCTCCCTATAATAAGGAGACCGTGTAACATGAAATGGAATTCCATTGGCAAAAAAGAACTTGCTGGATTCATCTATCTCATCTCTCAACTGCACATTAAACATATTAGCTATGGGGTTACTTTGTGATGTCTGCAACTTGCGTTTCCCTGTGGCTGTCCCCCTAGCGACACTAGAAGTGGAAGTGGATGAAGTTCCAAACATCATTCCTCCCGTCTGAAAAGTATGTGGCACTGATGCATGCTGGATTTGCTGAAGGGCTGCCCTACCAGTCAAAGTAGTAGGGACTGAAATATTTGTGTCCTCTGGAATGCCCCAAAGCTTGTTAAACTCCATTCTATATTTTATATTTTTAGCCTCCTTCAAAAACTTACAAGGCTCCACACCTTTTCCTGTCCAAAAAAGAAAGTGTGCATTCACTCGAGTGATGCTACCAAACCATTCCATATGACAAATGTTGCACTTCCACTTCCTTGTTCCCCCACCTGAACTTGATGTGCTTTGTATTCTTGTAGCAAACTGTTTGAGAGGAGACTTCGGATCAAAATGACCCCTAGCAAACTCTGCCAAAGTTTCTGAAGGGCAACCTGTACTAGCTGGTGCACTCGCCATGGAACTAGATTGGGCTGCAGGATCAGCCCCATGGTCATCCCCCTCATTCTCAGGTTCAAAATCTGAATCATGTTCACTATGAGAGTGAATTTCCATGTCATCCCCACTCATGTCTTGGGTGCTCATCGTGAAAGTGACACTGCATTTCACAAAATTAAAATAAAATCAGCCTACTTTAACAAATTGAAACAATGAACATTGAAAATTGAAATAAGTTAACAAATTTGAAATTTTACTTTGCAGTTTGCAAATAGAAAATAAAAAGGATTTGAGAAATAGAAAGGATATGAGGAAAAAAAAGCAAGCTCTATAAGCAATATAAATAAGTAATAACTAATAGTATTTGAGAAATAGAAAGGATCTGAGGAAAAAAATTTAAAAAAGCAAGCTGTTTACACTTTAACTTTAAACTTTAATATTAAAATTTTAAAATAAAAAAATTGATGTTGAATCTTGAGGGCAAAATGATGAATGATTCATTCATCTTCATCATTTTACTCTCAAGATTCAACATCAAATCTGATTTTGAGTCTTTGAGATGAATAAGAAAAAAAGAAAACAAGTTTAAACTAAGAAAATAAATTTTAAAACAAAAACTTGAAAAACAACAAGAAATTTGAAAAAAACTTCAAAAACCCTACCTTGTGCTTGAAAGATCTCTCCAAAATGAAGTAGAATCCTCTTCCTCCTCTTCTTCTTGCTCCTTCTCACTCCTATCACACTTGCAATCTTTATTTTCACTCCTTCAATCAGACTTCTTCACTATTTTTCTTCTTCTTCAGCTGGCTGCAAAAAAAATCAGTCTTTGACTCTTTGTAAATGTGATTGAAATGATCAAATCTTAATGTTTTCATTGTTTTGTGTTGTTTTAGAGGAAGGGGTGGGGCCCACGCCAAATTAGGGCAACAACAAAATACATATAAACTAAAAATTTAACTTCAATTTTGATTTATGCGTCCATTGACGCGTCTCAAGACGGGAGACGGCTAGGCGTTTCCCAGCCTCCCGAGAAACGCCTAGGCATCTCCCCAGGAGACTTGGAGACGTCTCCACGTCTCCGGCGGAGCACCGGTGGCGGTGGCGGGACGGCGGGGGACGCCAAGTACCCGTCCCCCCGTCCCCGGGACGTCCCCGTTTCGGAAACGGGTCATTTTTGGGGGGAAACGCG
>VDFB02081602.1:0-30517 GCA_007258455.2 Sequoia sempervirens
AATTATGGTGCATCCATTTCTTAGCTACCAAGATCGACCCAAGAAAACTACAGATCATATTTTTGCTTCTCTTAAGCAAAATTTATTACTAAGTGGCACCATTGATGACATGATGTGTTGCAAATAATGAAATCGATGTTAGGGTATGTTCTTGATTGTGATTGTGGATTTCTGGGGGGTGCAATGCTCATTTCCTGAATGCCATCAATGCTAAAGTGTGCTGGAGGTGTCAGGGGCCTTCATGGCTGGTTGTTGCTATGTTTTTGGGGGGGATTGTTCATGTTTGCAATCTAATAAGATTTAATCCTTTTTGTAACTTTGATTGATTTAGGGTTAGGGTTTGAATTCAAATTATTAGTTATGCCTACACTATAAAGGAATTTTTTTTTTTTTGGGTTCAGACTTCTACTCTCCAACCTGAGTGGTCTGGTGTAGTGTTTTCCTTACCAGATTCTATTTCTATGCTTTCTATAATTCTTTGCTTTGAGTCAAATTGAATAGGGTAAGTCCTTTGGACATAGATAGGGAGTTTAATGAGCTATGCTCTATAATAACAACAGATGACCACCATACAACATTTGTATTCTGCTTCATTATATATGTCAATCTATATGTTATCTAAATATTGTATGCATTATCTTTTGAATCAATATAATCAAGGGTTGTGTTGATGCTTTAAACACATTCATTGTTTGAGTTATGTTTATGTTTTCCTATCATTCTAGTGGTGTAATTTCTTGCATAGAGATAATGAGTGTATTGTAGTGCAATGTGGATTAAAAAGTAATATGCCAATTATCCTTTTGTTGGTTTCTTGCTGCAAGGTAGTAGGGTTATGAGAAGCCATGGTTGGTTTGTTGTAGGAGTTTATTTAATTCCTAAATTTGTGTGGATTAGGCATTGGTCAAGGAGATTCACAAAGTATGAAGCTAGGGTAGAATCAAAAATTTGAATTTAAAAAACATTTCCTACTTTCTGAGTTTAGATTTGATTTGATGTTTTCCCTTTCCACACTACCACAAGCCATTGTTAGTAGTGAAGGTTGTGTAGATGATTTATACCATTGAAGGCCTTCAACCATTATAGTGTGATGATATACCTTAATGTATAGGGATACCCACGTTGGTCCTAAAAAGCCTAAAGTGTAGAGGAGAGGATTTCCAATCAGTTATCTCCTATTTGTTGGCCACTAACCTAGGGTCTCTGAGTATAAGGGGTAGCTACCCTTTAGTAGATGCTAGACCATCAGTTGGAAACACCAAAAAGTTATCAAATCTATTGGGGATGACTTGAGAAGATTAGGTAGAAGACCATCTTTCCTTAAAATAGTCATTTGAAGAAAAATAATAAATATTTGGGTGAGCAAAATAATATATGCTCTACCTCTTTGTGAACCACATGCTCTAAGGAAGATAAAGATAAGTCCATGAATCTCTAGGTGAGCAACTACAAATATGATTTTCCTTATTGGGGAAGATAGAGATTTACAAAGGGACTTGCATAATTGAAGAGGGAGGTTGCTACAATGTTTTTGATGTATTCTTGAAGTTTGGTACTTTGCAAGTTGAGAGAATTCATAAATCTTGTGATCTTGGAAAGAGATCTCTACTACTTGAAGATGTTTTCCTCTTTCAAAGAGGTGGCGAGTCTAAAAAATATTCCACATCATTAGAAGAGTTGGTTATAGTAGTTTTCAGGTATTTTTCTATTGCAACATTTTGTATGAAGGTCAACAATAAGTTCTAGTAAATATTGTCCCTTATTAAGTGCTTTGAGGCACTAGTTCAAAAGGGAAAAGAAACTGTTGGATATTCTATAGCTAGTTGTAGAGGGTAAGTGTACCATAGAAAAAAGTATTTCTTGCTTGACATGGGAATAGTTGATGATAAATTGGACTTAAGGAGGCCTTGATTTGGTGTTGTGAGGTTTTTTCACATCCACACTAGGTCTTGGACCCTTGCAAACTAAATAAAATTCATTTAACAATGTCTTGTAAAAGTGTGGTAAAGTGTTGTAAAATACCTTCACACTTCTCTAGAATTAATGAACCCATTTTCCCTTAATTCAAAATTATAAAATGTATTCAATAGTATTATCACACTAATCTAGAAGGCTTATAAATTAAACTTAATGTTAATCTAGTGTTGTAATGTGTCCTACACATTCACATTGGATATTGTGCCTTTCTAAGTTGTGTGGACCTCATTTTAGTGTTGTAAAGTGTATTTAATCACATTTTCACATTGAATTCTATGTCCCAATCCCTAATTGACCTTTACATCCTCATTAATAGGCCCCTATCGACCCATATTGTGCATCCCAAGGCATAAATTGATCAAATAACTGACTGAGTCATCATATAAACCTAATTTTCTTATCTCCCAAAAACCCAACTAGAAAATGGACCCCTATGGGACTAATTCACCATTTGTGGTGAATGAGTCCCTTCCAGGTGGGACTGATTCACCCAAGGTGGAAAATTAGTCCCATTTGGGTTATTTTTGAGTTTTGAGTGGGAAAAAGTTGGATTTTAAGTTTTATTTTTCTCTATGTTGGCCTTGGGGATCCAATTAATGGGAAAATAACATGAATTTCATATAAAATAAAGTCGCTAAACCCTAAGTCATCACCATTCTTCATCATTCATCCATCATTCTTCTGTCTCAAGTCAAGCAAGTTAGTGTTTTATCATCTCAAGGCACCAAGATAACATTTTTCAAACATTTAAGGGTAGATTCTTCATCTTGTTGTAGCAATCCATGATCAATCATCATGGAAAGGTATTAATCCCTTAATTTCATGTTCATTCTTCATATTATTTCTTAATTTGGTTTAATTACCTAAAAGGGTTTTAACAAAGGCAAAACCCATGCCCTAACATCCAAAATTTCTCCTTCTCTTCTTGTGTGTTTGTAGATTTAGACATCTTTAAGGCTTGGAAATCATTAAAGATCAAGTTGCAAAGTTGTTGAAGACATCTCCTTGTTGACCAAGTAAAAATATCCACCAAAAGTCACCTTTAGAACCAAAAATGAGAGTTTCAGAGGACGCCTGTCAGGAGTTGAAGAGTAGACTAAGGGCTTCAGTTTCCACCTTTGAATTTTCAAAAAATCAAAACTGGGCTGATTCACCATGAGTGGAAAATGAGTCCCACTACCAGGCTTGAATTTTGTTTTCTGCATTTTTGGATACCGATTTGTCTGAAACGAGTTGCAGAACAGTTTCCTAGATCTGGGACTAATTCACCCATAATGGAAAATGAGTCCTTGTAGGCCAAAATTTTAGCATCAACAACATTTAAAATGTCATTTCCAATCTCTAACAAGATCTCAGGCACACCTCTTTAGTTTCATCCAATTCTATTATAGTTTGCTTTCATTTCTAGGTGTTTTTGCATATCACAATGTTTTTTCCAACAACTTGCATTTCAATAGTTTTCACTTAATGATCACTAGATTTTATCAGTTATTTGCATTTAGTTTATCTCATCTAGGCACATTTCATTCATATTTCCATTATACTTGCATTAGTTTAAGTGAACCACCTAGTTTTTTTGGCCCATCTCTCTCCTTTCAGGTTAAAAACCCTAAGAGTGTAAGAGAAGTAGATAGACCCCAAAAAATCTATGGTTTAGTAAGATTTAAAATATATCACCAAATGGATTCCCCCTCTATTGGCTATTCTATCATGTGTGAACCATGGCCATATCCTCAAAGAAAACATTTTTCTTTGGAGATATATAACCCTTTGGATTTTAGTAAAATCCATGGTTATCCACACTCTATGCCAAGAGATATAAGGGAGTATTTGCGTAACTTTAGAGGTAGTTTAGAAGAATCAACATCAAGACATTGGCAAGATTTCACTGATTTGTTGGCAGAAAGTTAGAGGAAGAGGATGTTGTCATGAAATTATTTGTAAGAAATTTAGAGGATGATGCTAAGGATTGGTTTCTTAATCTACCTTTACATTCTATTTGTTCATGGCATGAGTTTAGAGAAATATTCATTGACCAGTTTGGTGAGATGAATGGAAGTCATTTGTCTGATGGTAGTTATCTGCACAGTCAAGAAGTTGAAGAATAATATGAATTTGAGGTTGAAAATTTCTCACCTCTACATGTATTAGGGAATATAGAAAGATATGGGGATGAGTCCCCATCTAATTTTCATGACAAGTTCATGGAATGTTGGTTTGCTATACCAGAATCAGAAAGGCCAGATGAATCAACATGTGTTGATTTATTTTTTGAAAGACTTGTGCCAAGTATGAGTACAATGCCACAATGATGGAAGCCTTCAGGAGTTGGAGACATTGATGGTTGGATTTCAATGATTGATAAGTTGATAGGGAGGCATGGAGATCACTTCCTATCTAGACTATGTAATGGTACTTATTCTAGGTGTTTAGCTGGTATAGAAAAGAACATTGATGCATCTTGCAGTGGTGAAGATTCTGCTTTTGAGTAGCCCATAGAAGAATTTTGTGCATAGGTACCTCTTTCTTATGATGAAACAATAGATAAATAGAGATTTATCTCTATATTAGATGAGTGTGACAGTTTGTGTGGTGAATTTCAACTGAATGAGAGCAAAAATGATGAGTCTAATGGTGATTTCTAGTTTGATAGTATGGGATATGATTCTGCTAGTTTGTGTAGTAGCAAGGAAGAAGATATGTCTACTGTGGGAAATGAACAAGAGGTTGTTTCCTTGTCATATTTCTCACCTTCTTTTGTACTTGGTTTTTTTTTTGAAGTTTCCACTGAGTTTGCGCATGAGGATAGCATAGACACAGTTGTATGTGAAGAAGAAAAGCAAGAAATAAATGTTGCTACAACTAATGATGTTATTTATGATGAGTTTTCACTTGAGGAGTATTATTGTATGGATCATATGGATGCATATGAATATTTTTTTTCATGGGGTGCAACTCATAGTCTTTCTCATGAGCATTGGACCTCATGTTTGTTATGGAAAAGCAATATTGTTGAGGAAAGTTCCATAGATGTGTGTCATAGTTTAAATTTTTGTGAGACATATGCCTCATTAAATTATAAAGAAGATGAAAAGGAGAGGTAATATAAAGAGTAATATAGCTCTTCACACGAAGTGTCTCATGATCCAAATGAATGTGTTGGTGAGGTATACATCAAGATTGAGGACTCCAAGAATTCTACTTGTAGTTTTGATGGGCAACAACAAGGTAATTTTCTAGCTGCTCATGTTCCTTATGTGCCTGAGATTCAAAGTTTTCAGTTTTACTTGTCTAAGGATGAGTTTCCATCAGCATGTCAGCATGATGATATGGCACATTTTTTTATTCCATGTGATTTTGAGGATTTTTATTTTGGCCATGATTCATGTGAAGTGATCAATAAGTGTGAATGGATAAAGGTTATTTATGTTGCTGATCAGTGTTCTCAATTTTTGTCACCAAATACATAATCAAAAAATGTAATAGGTGGTAGTGAGGTGGCCTATATGATGTGGTTACCATGTAATGAAAAAGAAAAAAATGGAGTAAGTTCTCACTTGTTCAAGGGTAATCACATATTTTTTTTGCAGGAAAGAGGCTACTTGTGTTGTTATGGCGTGAAAAAACAATTACTAGTTAAGGGATATCAAATCCTTTAACAAGTTGGTGTTTGAAAGGGGTAAATGTTACCTCATTTTTTTCATTTGGTGTCCTAGGGCTATCAAATGAGGTGTTCTATATTAGGTTGGCTCTGTTTCCTAATGGTTGTTTGGTCTGCTTCTCCGAAGATTTGAATTCTCACTTTGCTTTGTCAAGCAGACATCCCCAACTAGAGCCACTAGTGGTACTTGCAAAATCCATGGCCATTTAGATTAGTTTTTCCTCTCGTGCCTCTGAGTTTCCTCTATTTTATCTGTTTAGGGTTCAAAAATTACAAAGGGATTAAACCGTTATATCCTAAAAACCTAAACCCTTGGCATGCACTTTTGTTCTAAAACCATGTTGGCATCTTGCACTTGCTTAGCCTTGTCCCTTTTAGTTATGAATTTATGTCATCGTTTCCCGTTCTCCTTGTGCATCCCCCTTTTAATTATTTGAACCTTTTCCTATGTCAGGCGAGATAAATTTCATTTTATGACTAAAGTCCTTAATTTTTTAATCCTAAGGGTTGTGTTCTTGTTGACCTAGTTAGGTCCCCTTTTTATGACTAAATTTTGTGCATGTGTAGATTTTCTAGTTGTTGGATCAGGAGATTTGATCTTAGCCATTCCCTGCACACCCTGGAGGAATAAAATATTCATTAAAGTAGAGCTGTGGGGTTAGTAGGCTTCTACTGTGTGGCATATGCATGGCATGGGGCCCATGGTTTTCAAAGGATTGGTGAGTGTTGTGGTGGGCCCTATGATTGAATTACAAATAGAAAAGAGGAATTGTGGTCACATCTTGGCTATTCCTTGCACCCACCACTTGATTAAAATAATCAATAAAGATAAATTATGGGGTTAGCGAGTTGGTGACATGTGTCTCTAGTTGGATCAGTGGTGGCAGTTGTTGTGTTAATGAATGGTGATGTCATGGTGGTGGTTGGTAGAGATCAACAATGGTGATTTAAGATATTGGATGATGCTTGTTCTTTCCACTGGGCCTTTTGGTGAATCTCAGCTTAGTCCTGTATGGTTAGTGGAAAGTGGTAGAGATTTGTCCACGTGGGTGCATGTTGACCGTCGATGAATATGGTGGTACTTGTGGTTTGAATGGTCAATGCTCTAGGTGGAAAAATATTTTTGGTGTGATTTTGTATGACTCACATCATTGTTGTGATTCATGCAATGTTATGATTGTGATAATAGTGTGACCCTCATTTAAAGTGTTTAAATCAACAATTAAGTTTTAAAGTTGCTAACAGTGAGAGTTAGGCATTGGATCTTGGTGCAATTAAGACAAATCAATAGCCATAGTTTAAAATTAGATTTCCCTAATGGTTAGCTACTCCTGTTCATGGGTGTTGACTGCACAATTATAGTGCATCCATTTCTTAGCTACCAAGATCAACCCATGACAATTAAAAATCGAACTTTTGCTTCTCCCAAGTATAATTTATTGATGAGTAGCACCATTGATGTCCTGATGTGTTACATATAATGAAATCGATGTCAGGGTATGTTCTTCTTGACCGCGATCACATATTTCCCAGGGGTGCCATGCTCATTTCCTAAATTCCATCAATGTTGGAGTGTGCTTGAGGTATTAGTGGCATTTATGGCTGGTTGTTACTCTATTTTTGGGGGTAATTCTTCATGTTTGTAATATGATTAGATTTAATCCTTTTTGTATCTCTAATTGAGTTAGGGTTAGGGATTGAATTTGAATTCTTAGTTATGCTTCATGTTTGTAATATGATTAGATTTAATCCTTTTTGTATCTCTAATTGAGTTAGGGTTAGGGATTGAATTTGAATTCTTAGTTATGCCAGCACTATAAAGGATTTTTTTTTGTTTGGGTTCAAACTTCTACTCTCCAACTTGAGTGGTCTAGTGTAGTGGTTTCCTTACCATATTCTATTTTCTATGCTTTTTGTAATTGTTTTCTTTGAGTCAAGTTGAATAGGGTAAGTCCTTTGGAAATATATAGGGAATGTAATGAGCTATGCTTTGTAATAACAATAGATTACTGGCATACAAAATTTGTATTCTACTTCATTATATATGTCAATCTATATGTTCTCCAAATATTGTATGTATTATCCTTTGAATCAATATAATCAAGGAATGTTTTGATGCTTCAAACACATTCACTATTTGAGTTATGTTTATATTTTCCTATCATTCAAGGAGTGGTGTAATTTCTTGCATAGAGATAATGTAGGTATTCTAGTGCAGTGTGGATAACAAAGTAACATGCTGATTGTCCTTTTGTTGGTTTCTTGTTGCAAGGTAGTAGGGTTATGAGAAGCCATGGTTGGTCTATTATAGGAGTTTATTTCATTCCTAACTCCATGTGGATTAGGCACTGGTTAAGGAGATTCACAAAGTATGAAGCTAGGGTAGAATCAAAACTTTCAATTCTAAAAGCATTTCCTACTTTCTTAGTTTAGATTTGCTTTCATGTTTTCCCTTTCCACACTACCACAAGCCATTGTTAGTAGATGATTTAGCCCATTGAAGGCCTTCAACCATTGTAGTGTGATGATCTACTTTAATGTATAGGGATACCCACCTTGGTCCTGTAGAGCCTAAAGTGTAGAGGAGAGGCTTGCCAATCAGTTATCTACTATTTGTTGGTCATCAACCTAGGGTCTATGAGTATAAGGAGTAGCTACCATTTAGGAGATGCTAGACCATCATCTAGAAACACCAACATAGTTGTTACTATAATCCCCATGAACATTGCTCTATTTCCAACCAAACATCCATAGCCCTGAGAGAGTTGCTTGCACACCCATATAGTTTCTTGTTTTCAATATTCTTTTTTTGTTTTCCTTTTATACTTCTATTTTAATACCCTTTTGCTCAATTGTATAAGCAATGAAGCTTGTAGTGGTTTTGAATATTACAATAGTCACTGGATAAGATTTGGGATTTTTTCACTTGCCAAGGCTTCATGATAACTATCGTATAGTTCACAAAGGGAATTTAAAATGTGTGTTGCATGAGTCTTGAGATAAGCATGAAAGGATTCAAACAAGGGTTATATTCTAGGTCAAACTAGAGTCTAGGTGAAGAGACCTGATTCATAGAAAAAGACCAAGATCCTTGGTAACTCATGAAGACTTATCCATGGAACAAAGAGGAATGTGCTACACAGTGGGCCATTTGAGAAATCCAAGCACAACCATTGCATCAAGATCAAACAAAAATCTCAACAAAAACAAGGGCTGAAAAAACAAGTGAAGGAAAAGCAACGCAAAAATAGAAAGAAAAAGACCTACTCTAACTATGTACAAGGGTGAGCTTGGAAAAATCAGGAGAGGAAGTAATGCTTGAGGTATTTCTTATTGGCTGGAAACATGACATCTTCTCTGGTAAGCATTTTTAGGTGAAATGAATTATCTCCTAGAATTTTAGAAATTTGAAAGGAGCCAAGCCATAGCTTGTCAAAATTTTCATGTCCCACTTTCTTCTCATGAGACTTGTCTCAACATAACACTGGGTCAACAATTCTAAAGGCTTTGGATTTGGCTCTATGATCAAACCATCTTTTGACTACACCTTGGTGTTTGGAAAACATTTCAAATGCTTCATTATGTACTTCTTCTTGATAGATGAGCTCAATCAAAGGGGTTTCAAGGAATTCTCCCTCTTCATAATAGGTGTTGATAAATTGCAACATAGGAATCTTTAGGTGGATTGGGAAAACAAGCTCTAAACCATAAACAAGATGGCATGGGGAAGTTCCTAGGGTAGCCTTATGTTAAGTGCAATATTCCCATAGAGAAAAACACAACTGGGTATGCTAGTGCTTTGGGTTTTTGTCTAGCAGTTTGCATATGACAGTTACCAATTTTTTATTTATGGATTCAACTAATCCATTGCCTTGGGGGTAATAATTTGATGATAATTTAAGTACAATCCCATAAACAAAAGCCCAACTTGAAAAATTAAGGGAAGAAAATGCAGGACCATTATCACAAACTAATGCAAATGGATAACCAAAATGATTTATAATAAAAATTTCAAGGAAATTAGTTAATACCTCATTCATGCATTGCCTACATGAAATTTCTTATGTCCATGTAGTACAGTAATCAATTGTGGTTATAATATACCTGTGACCAAAAAAAGATGGTAGCTTTACCAAACCAATAAAGTCAAGTCCCCACTGAGCAAATGGTCTTACCTCAACAACTAGCTCTAGCAGAATAACATACCTCTCCCTGGTAGCTGTAGTCTAGAAAATGTGGCAAGATTGGACATGGTTGTGAGCATCCTTGAATAATGTCAGCCAATATTATCCAACCCGTAGGATATGGTGGGATGTCGAAGGGTTGGATCCATGTCCCGTTTCAACCTTTTTGTGGAATTCCTTCAACACTTCAACTACTTCTGCTTTCCCTAGGAATCTGAGGTAGATTCATTCATGATTCTTCTTGTTCAACATGGATCCTTTTAGCATGTAACTGTTACTTTTCAGCCTTAGAGCTTGTTTTTGGATTTCCTATAAATGTGGTAGACATTTGTTATTTAGTAGATAGTATACTATGCCATCATACCATTCATCTATAGAAACATCCTCCAAGTGGTAATGGTGAATGGTGAGCTTTGGTTTTGGCTCTGCCATTGTACATGTGAGAGCTTGTCCTCTAACCAACTTCGTTGGTTGGATCTCCATGTCATACTCTTGTAGCAATGTTACCCATTTGGCTTGTATTTCTCGTGGTTCATTTTGCATCAACAATATCTTGACATTGAGATTTGGTACAATGGAAAACACTTTGTTCCTCATAATGTAATGCCTGAACTTCTTGAATCCCTTAACTAGGGAATTCACTTTCTTCTCAATATTATGGTAGTACAATTCAACATCCTTTAGTGGGGCACTCATAAATGCAATAGGATGCTCACTTCCTTCACCATCCTTCTATGTTAACATGCTAGCACGTGAGTGGTCTGAGGTGAATAAGTAGATATAAAATGGCTTAGAATAATCCAGGTTGACCAAAACTAGGATATTTAAGATGACTCTCTTTATCTCAACAAAAGCCTACTTAGCTTCGGGCATTCATTCTAGTTTGGCATCTTGTTTAAGCATAACATTCAACAACTTCACTATTTCTGCAAACCCTGTGATAAACTTGTTATCTTCTCAAATCTGCACCCCTGCTAAGTTGTAGAACTTAGCAATTTGTAGCAACATGGGAACACTCCTAGGATGTGGGTCTCCTAAACTTGGAGTGGAATTCCAGATAAGGCTGGCTCCTCAATGGTGTCATCTAATCTATTTCTTGTTGGGAAAAGGGGAGAAAGAAACATAAAAAGAAAACTAAACCTCTATGGTGATGCACCTAAATGTTAACTAGGACTTGTAAAACAACTTACATACACATTTATATCAATGATAAGCTTCACATACACAACTCATTTCCATGTGTTTTTTCATAAAAATTTCATAAGAAGGTTTTAGAGCCTAAACTCCTAGAATGAAAGATACTTTCATAGCTAGAACATTATGCTTTAAACACAACCTATAACCTGCAACTTACATAATTTTTTGTTTAAAGATGCTAATGCTGAGACAAAACCAAAAGGAAATAAGTAACTCCACAAGTAGTTGCATCAATCAATTAAAATGCATACAATATAGTGAAAAATGAGAAGGTAAAATGACTTAACTTCATTAATCATCAAGGTATGAACTACTCTACAAGTCTATCCAAAATGAGTTACAGTGCTACTCTTGTTGAAAGATAACTCCAAAATTGAGTTACAATGTTGCTGGAAAGAAGGAAATCACTCCAAAAACTTTGTTTGAAGTTACTTATGCCTTTTTAAAAAAAATTTCCCCACACATGTCCTTCTAGAAACTTTCAGTCAGATGCAACAAAGAGGCCAAAAAAGAAGCTTCCAAAACCCCTCCAAAATGCCTCCAAAGTGAATAAAAGTCAAGCTATGACCCAAACATACCAAAAGCATGAAAAAAATACCTCTAAATTGTTTCATTCCCTCCAAAACTTAGTTAAAGATAATCCACACACCTTCCACATGTTGGCCAATCATCATCATAGTCCTGTCTCCAATTGCTTGAATCACACCCTTTGTGTGTTTGCAAAAGCATAAGACTCAATTATATGCTCTCCCGTGGTTGACTAACTAATTCATACTAAACTCTATTTTTCTTGGAAATCATGAAGAATCCAAATCTCAAGGCATATGTAAGTTATGTAATCTATTTTGCATTTAAAATAGCAATGCGACTTACTAATTTATAACAATATCATTGAAGTCAAATTATTTACAATGTAAATTAATGTAAAGAGATAAGACCTCTTGGTTTTACCTTACATAGGTCAAGGCGAACATACAAGTTATAAAGACCCTCCACATGGCATATATGAGGATGGCACCTGTGGACATGGAAAAAGTATCCCTTTTTACTTGCTTGATATGGGATTAATTGATGACAAATCAGACTTAATGAGGCATGTATTTGGTGTTGAGAGATGTTTTTCACATCCACACTAGGTCTTGGACCCTTGCAAATAGAATAAAATGCATTTATCAATGTCTTGTAAAGGTTTTGTAAAGTGTTGTAAAAGAATTTCATGAATCTCTAGACTTAATGAACCCATTTCCCCTTAATTCAATATTATAAAATATATTTAATTACATTATCAAGTCAATCTAAAAGGCTTGTAAATCAAACCTAACTTTAATCTAGTGTTGTAATGTGTCCTACACATTCACATTGGATGTTGGGCTTTTCTAGGCTATGTGGACCTCATTTTGGTGTTGTAAAGTGTATTTAATAACACTTTCACATTGAATTTTGTTTCCCAAGCCCTAATTGACTTTTACATCATCATTAATAGGCTCCTATTGTCCCATATTGTGCATCCCGAGGCATAATTTGATCAAATACGCAATGAAATCAACATAAGAACTAAAATTACTCATACTCCCACATTCCAACTACCAAAAGGGCCCCTCTAGGACTAATTCACCCAAAATGGCAAATGAGTCCCTACCAGGTGGGACTGATTCACCCAAGGTGGTGAATTAGTCCCATTTGGCTTATTTTTGAGTTTTGAGCAGGAAATTTTGGATTTTAAGTTTTATTTTCTTTCATGTCAGCCTTAGGGATCCAATTAACTAGAAAATAAGTATAATTTCCTATAAAATCAAGTCTTTAAACCCTAATTCATATTTCTTATCATTCATTCATCATCTATCTTCTCCCTCGAGCCAAGTAAGCTAGGGTTTTATCATTCTAAGTCATCAAGATAGCTTCCAAGGACATTCAAGTGTATATTCTTCATGTTTTGCTGAAGGAATTAAAGATCAAACATCATGGAAAGGTATTGAATCCATTGTTTCATGCTTCATTACATTATTTCTTCAATTTTTTTAATTACCTAAAAAGGGGTTTGACCAAGGAAAACCCCCATACCCTAACATTCAACATTTCTCCTTCTCTTCTTGTGTGTTTGTAGATTTAGGCATCTTGAAGGATTGGAAATAATTAAAGATCAAGTTGAATTTTTTTTGAATACATTTCCTTGTTGACTAAGGAAAAATTTCCACTAAAAGTCACTTTCAGACCCGAAAATCAAACTTTCGGAGGTGGACACTTATAAGGAACCAAAGTCCAGAATGAGGGCTTTAGTTTCCACTTTTGTATTTTAAAAAATTCAAAAGTGGAATAATTCACCATTAGTGGTGAATGACTCCCACTTACAGGCCTAAAAAATATTTTCTATAGTTTTGGATACCCATTTGTCTGAAATGGGCTTCAAAACAATTTCCCAAATCTAGGACTAATTCACCTAGAATGAAGAATGAGTCCTAGTAGGCAAAATTTCCAACATCAGTAGTATTTCAAAAGTAATTTCAAATATCCAATGAGATCTTAGGTGCACACATTCAATTTCATCCATTTTTGTTATAGTTTGTACCCATTTCTAGGTGTTTTTGTATATCACAATGTGTTTTCCAACAAGTTGCATTTCTTTAGTTTCCATTCAATAATCAATATCTTCCCTTTGTTTTATGCATTTAGTTCATCTCATTTAGACATATTGCACCCACATCACATGAATCTTTGAATGTAACATTGCATTTTGGCCCCAATCTTTCCTCCTTTTAGGTGAAAAACCCTAAAAGGAGCATAAAGCATTAGGGTTGCCAAAATCTTTGGTTACATTTTGGTGAACCCACCTTTAGAATAATTTTATTTTCTGATTTGTAGTCCATCATAGATCTAGCCTTTCTTTGACCTTGCATTAGGGTTTGCATGGATTAATTTGCATGCTAGGTCTTAAATGTTGCATTCATAAAAAGTGCATTTAGGTTACATTTTTGGCATCTAAAATCATTAAATTTTTTTGAAATTTTGCATTTTCATCTTTGGTCTACATCTTACAACACCGAAATCATCAAAACCAATTGAAAAAATCTATTTTTTAAAAAATAATCCCCAATGGGACTCATTCATTATCTTGGGCGAATTAGTCCCTTTTCACCCCTGAGACTACCTTTTACAGAACTAAAAACCCTATTTTAAAGCTTTTTTTGGTGCCATTACCTATCTATATCAGTTGGATGAGTTTCTATAACATGAATTTCATTAGATCTAGCTTAAAATAACTCATTTCATGCATTGCTCAATTTCACATTTGCCTTTACCACATTTCATTTTAAAGTTATTGTATTGCACTTTATTTACTTTCTCACATGCTAGTATGTGTTCTCTTCAAGAATTCCATGTTTCTAGAATATCAAGTGGCTTGTATGATTCTATTTTTAATGGACATGATATAGGACAATAAAGTAAAACATTTGATAAGCATGTTGCATACCCTGCTAGTACCTATCAGATTTGTAAGAATGCCATAACTTAGGAGGATGCAAAGGTAGATAATCATACAAATCATACTCATTCTTCTCCCAATACCTCTCTTATTAGTGATGAAGGTATATTGATGAATGAAGATCCAAGTATTGAGAGTCTTGATTGTCCCTCTCCTCTTTCACCTTGGGAAGACATTAGAAAACAAGAGCATGAGATCATAGAAAAATTTCTAAACATCACCTTACCTAATCTCCATAACCATGACAATGAACATTTTCCTTCTCCTAATATCCCTCCTTGATGCCACAAGGATAGGTTGGTGTTAGAAGATATCCATATTAAGAGTTATGACAGTCTTGATCATCCCTTCCCTAATGCTCCTACCATTTGGAACAATCTATTTGAAAACCATAGTTGTCCTTCTCTTGATGCCTCCTACACTTGTGATGAGGCTAACTTTACAAACTTCAAAGTTGGATGACCATCTTGCAATCTCTCATATTAGGGTAGTTATTATGGAACATGAGAATGAGACCTTAAATACAATGGAAACTTAATGAACACCTTCTCCTAGTCATCTCACTTTTGCTAATCCAATCATTGATTATTCCCCTATTAGAAATGAAGTTATTTTGGAAGAACCAAGCCTTACTTGTCAAGAACATGTGGCTCATTGTTCTCCTAAAAACTCTTCTTCTAGGGAGAATATTGTGATACAAGACAAGGATAACATTGATAATAATATTATGCCTTTGGAAGAAGATACAAAGCCCATGTTAGACTCTCATTCACCAAGGGATGTTAATATTATTCAAACTCAACTCATCCTTTATCCCCCTTCACACAAACCTTCCACTCAAAACAAACCCAAACTTATCCTTTAACATCATCACATAAACCTCCACCTCCACCTACACCTAAATTTACCCTTTACCCACCTCAGAATAATGTGTCACAACAATAGAGTCATAATATCGTTGCTCATAGATACAAAACTAGAAACAATCCACAACCACCACAACCAACCCCAACCTCTTTACCTTTTCCTAATTCTATACTACCTAGTGCCCCTTGATTAAGGGAGTATGATCTTGTTGAACAAATTAAGAGCACTCTCACAAAGATATCTCTTTGGGACCTTCTTCAGACTTCACCTACCTATCACACTATGCTTCAAACAACCTTACAACAAGTTCCTATCCCTTCTAATGTGCAATGACATGACATAGCATCCATAATTCAAGGACACAACAATGACATTGTTTTCCACTAACGTGAACTCCCCTCTTTGGACATGCAAAAATAAAATGAAGCTTTCCAAATAATATCTCAATACAATACAACAGGGATAAAGTGAACCCTTGTTGACAATGGCTCCGCTCTTAATGTTTGTAGTGTAAAAATATTGGATAGGCTTCGTGTGGATACATCAAAAAATCAACCTGATTCTCTATCTATTAAAGGCTTTGAAAATATACCAAAACAATTGCTTGGTGTGATTACTTTGCCTATTATAGTTGGAGTGGCCACATTGGATACAAAATTCATGTTATGCCTCATGAAATTTCATTTAATCTCCTTCTAGGCAGACCATGGATTCATGAAATGATTGCAATGCCTTCCACTCTTCATCACAAAATGAAATACATTCACAACAACAAAGTGTACACACTTGAAGATGACCCTGATCCCAATAGTCATTTGCACATTGAAAAAAAAAAGTGCATCATTTAAACACATTAACACCAACTACACAAGTGGAACCCATCCACAAAATACACAAACAACAACATATTAAACAAGTCACGATGCTATCAAATGATGATTGAGGTTCCTTATATTTCATACCAACATTAATGAGAGAGTACAAGATCATAAACAAAGATTCAAATATAGGAAATGACAAAGAAAATGATCCTTCAAAAGCATTCACTTCAACCAATTTAGACCATAACATAAAAAATTACACAACAACCTTTGATGAACACAAAAATGACCAACAACCTAATCCAAAAGAAATGAAAAAAGCTTTATGGAAAAGGTTATAAACTTATGATTTTTTTTTGCTATAGTGGAAAAGGATGTGGTGCTAATGAACAAGGTATCTATTTCCCCATAGATCCTCTTACACAACAAGCAACTTATGGTCTTGGTTATTGTCCTTTGATAGAAATTTCCAAGCCTTCACTCAACATCAACACTCTCACACAACATTCTTCTAAGCCAACTTTAACTTTAAAGTATCCCGAACTCATCGACACTAGTGGTCTTGAAAGTCATTCTTTACAACACATGAAATAAACAATGCACTCTTTGCTTAATGTCAATGTTATCTCACAAAACACTAATGAATTGAATTCGTTAGATTTTACACCCTCTTGCCAAGGAGAGAACAAAATATCACAATCTATAGAGTCTTGTGTAGATATGACATGTACAACTAAGCAAGAGGTATCTTTGTGACACACTACAGGAACACCTTCTACCATTGATCAAGTGGGTATCTTTTCAAGACTTCTCCAAGATCACTTGATCATCCTTCCTCCAAGAACTCATAAGAAATTCTATTACAAAACTGCATTTTATACCTACCATATATTTGATGGTCATTTCACTAATGAATGTAAGTCTTTGATTCATAAAATACAACATTTTTAGGAGTTTGGTATTCTTCCTTTTGTGGGGGCACCTAATTCCTCTAATTGATACCGGATTTCACTCTAGCATGCATTTCATTAATCCTTTTAGCTCACCGTTATCCTACACTAAGTGGGGGAAAGGGGTTATGTAGCCTTGTCCTTGTATGTCACCTATCATTACCTCTTTTGGCTCACCATTAACCTTTCATGATCATATAAGAGTAATCTTGGGATGTGGATGGCATGCCTTAAGTTGGCTCACATGTGACTTACTACCCCTTTTTCATGACGTAGCTTATAGGAAACATATGACTTGGCATAGGGATTTCCAAGTAGGCTCTCATGTTCTCCTTTTACTTTAAAGCAATTTCTCACAGTATTGGTGTTCAAAATTGCTTTAAAGTGGGGGAATACATCACCACTCACATTTCATTGTGCAATTTATTTCTTCTTGTGATGCGTCCTCTTCTTGGTGGTGTCATTAGGCTTGATTCCATCCAAGAGTGTGATACTTCTTTGACACATCCTCTCTTGGAAAAATTAAGCATGATGTTCCCTAAGATGAGACCTTGCACAATCCAAGAAAAATCCCTTTGAACACTCCTTACACTATTTTCCATTTACAATGTCTATGAGTGTCAAGCATATGAAGTTTTTCTTACCTCATAGAGCTCAAAGATCATTTTAGTGGCGCCTTATTAAAATTATCAAGAGGTATAACTTTGGTATGGTTGAGCAAGATATCCTATTCTGAGGCATGACTTTACTACGTTGGTATGTGATCATGTGCTATCTTGTATAGCCATGGTATCTGCAACCCCGTCCCTGCCAGGGTGGGGGTTCGAGGCTGACAGCCCTGAGGAAAATTTTCTTCCTACTTTTGGCGTGATCAGAAAAGGGAAAAATCAAGGAAAAATCCATTTTGTAGAACCCTAAATCTGAAGGAAGCTTCTAAGCTTGGTAAAAGGGGTTCGGATGGGTATTACTGTATGATGAAAAACGCGATTATTCGCAAGATTGTAATAGGTTTTACACTGGATAATAAAAGTGTTGGATGGCTGCGGTTTGGTGGATGTAGCCAGTTAAGGTGAACAGATTAGTGTGTTATATTTATTACGTAGATGTTTTTAGTTTTACGTGGTTATTATATTAAATCTGCATTTAATTGTTAGATCTGCTATCTCTAACCTAACAAGTGGTATCAGAGCGAGTTGTGTTTCGATTATCGTCTGTAGGAAGATCTCGCGGTTGAGTGGGAGTCTCACGGTTGAGTGGGAGCAATGGCAGACGAGGGTAAAAAGGTTGAGAAGTTTAATGGGCAGAACTATCAGTTATGGAAGATGCAGATGGAGGACTATCTCTATCAGAAGGATTTATGGCGGCCATTGGAAGGGAAAGCCAAGAAACCTGCAGCAATGTCGGATGAGGACTGGGAGATCTTGGATATAGAAAGGCTCTTGGCGGTGGATTTGTGCCCTACTTAGCAACGGTGTTCATTATTTACAAAAGCAAAGAACAATCAAAGAGTTGAGAGTGGAAACCCTAGAAAAGTTATAGAAAAGCCAGCGAATAAAGGTATTTCTTATGAAGCGTTTATTTAATATAAAGAAAATGGTAGAGGTGGGTCCGATTCTTGATCATTTAAATGAGTTTAATACGGTCACCGGTCAATTAACCGTAAAGTAAACTTTGATGAAGAAGTAGGGCTCTTTGATTATGTGTTCTTTTGCCGAAATTTGGAATATAGCTTAGTAACGCGGGTGTTATTTTGGCCCGAGGAAATTCATGAGAAAAAGATCAAGTGGAACATCCACATCGAGCGGTGTTTTAGTCACGGCGGGGGCAGAACAAGAGAAACAATTTCCTGAAATTATTAAGGAAGTCTGAGGAAAATCAAAAGGACAAAAGGTCGAAATCCGGAGATAAGAGGATTGGCGGTATTGTGGTAAGCGGGTCATCTGAAGAAAAGATTGCTGGTCTGAGAAAAATAAAAGAAAAGGGAGAGCGAGAAAGGAAAAGGAAGTAAAGAGACAAATGTGGTAAGTAATAAATTTGATGAGGATGCTTTGATTCTTTCCCTTGATAATGTTGATGATTCTTGGGTGTTAGATTCGGGGGCTTCATTTCATGCTACCGCCCATAGAATTTATTTTCTTGATTATGTCCAAAGGGATTTTGGGATGGTTTATTTGGGAGATAACAAACCCTGTCAGATTGTTGGAAAGGGAAGAATCAAGATTAAGTTGCAGAATGAGAATCATTGGCTACTACATGAAGTAAGGCATGTTCCAAAGTTAAGCAGAAATTTAATTTCAACGGGGCAACTAGATGATGAAAGAGGTTGTGTTGTTACATTTAGTGATGTGTGGAAGATGCAAAGTTGCCTTAGTAGTAGCAAAAGGTGTGAAAATAGGCATATATATCTTTGTATGCAGTCATCTTGTTCCTTCTACTTTAATTGTTACAAAAAGATCAATGTTCATGAACAATTGCTGCGGTTTGAGTGAAGATCCTCTGATTCTTTGTGGACTCTGAATCAACAACGTGGCATAATAGACTTGGGCATATGAGTGCAAAAGGTATGAAATTAAGTTCATTCAAATAATTTTACCGGGTCTAAAATGTGTTAATATAGATTTCTGTGAAATTTGTGTGTATGGAAAACAAAAGAGAGTTAGTTTTCTCAAGGATGGGAAGCAAAAGAAAGATGAGAAATTGGAGCTTGTGCATGCGGATGTATGGGGACCAACTCAGGTATCTTCTCGGTGGCTCTCTGTGACCATATTTTACACATTCATTGATGATGCAACTAGAAAGGTATGGATTTATTTCCTTAGAAATCTGATGTATTTGAAACTTTTAAAAAATGGAGAAGCTTGGTTGAGAATGAGACAGGAAAAATGTTAAAATGTCTTAGATCTAATAATGGTGGTGAGTATTGCAGTAAAGAGTTTGAAGATTATTGTTCCTCTAATGGTATTCGTAGGGAGAAAACAATTCCAAGGACTCCACAAGAAAATGGAGTGGCTGAGCGCATGAACAGAACAATAATGGAGCGTACACGGACTATGAGATTGCATGTTGGATTGCCTTTAAAAATGTGGGCAAAAGCTATAAACACTATTGTTTATTTAATCAATAGAGGTCCCTCTAATCCTTTGTGTTGTGGTATTCCAGAGGAAGCATGGAAGGGTAAGAAGGTGAGTTATTCTTTTCTCAAAACCTTCGGTTGTGAAGCATTTGCACATGTAGATTCTGAAAATAGAACCAAGCTTGATGCAAAATCAAAGAAATGTGTATTTGTTGGATATAGCATTGATGAATTTGGTTATAGGCTTTGGGATTTTGAAAATCAGAAAATTGTGAGAAGCAGGGATGTCATATTCAATGAGAAAGTGTTGTACAAAGATCACATTTACTTTAGCATGAGAGGAAAAGGAAAAGATTATGCTTGGTGTTGGATGATACTCCAAACAATGATGTTTCGGTGGTTCCCTCATGCTGGGCAACAACAACAACAAATACCACAAAAACTCCTATTAGGCGATCTTCAGGTTAAGAAGTAGACCTCGAGGAAAGATTCTCTCTTTGTATACTATTACATTGTTAGCGATCTTGGTGAACCAAATATTATGGACTGTTGAAGCTATGTAGGTGGATATAGCGTTCGATTAGAACATGGAATGAAAAGAAGAAATGGACTCCCTTCTTTGGAAAATGGACGGGGATTTATACAAGTTGCACAGGGTAAAAAGTTACAAACAAATGGATTTATAGGCTGAAAGAGAGGGAGGATGGAGGTAAGAAAAGATTTAAAGAAAAGAGCGGATTAGTTGTAAAGGTTGCACAGAAAAAGGGTATTGATTTTGATGAGATTTTTTCTCCTGTTATTAAAATGACTTCTATTAGTATTGTTTTAAGTATTGTGGCTGCTGAAGATTTGCATTTAGAACAGCTTGATGTTAAAACAACCTTTCTCCATGGTGATTTGGAAGAGGAAATTTATATGGAACAGCCACAAGGATTTGAGGTCGAAGGTAAGGAGAAACTAGTGTGCAGATTGAAGAAAAGCTTATATGGCTTGAAGCAAGCACCTCGGCAATGGTATTTGAAATTTGACAGTTTTATGGCTGAGCAAGGCTACAACAGGTGTAATTCTGACCATTGTGTTTATTTTAAGAGATTGGATAATGATAGCTACACACATTATTTGTGTTTATATGTTGATGACATGCTTGTATTTGGGTCTAACTTGGATCCCTATGGTGAGCTAAAAACAACAGTTAGCAAAATCTTGCTATGAAGGATTTAGGTCTTGTGAAAGCAAATCCTTGGTATGAAATTTGTAAGAATGGGAAAAATAGAAAATTGTTTTTATCTTAAGCTAATTATGTTGAAAAGGTGTTGCAGAGATTTCATATGGAGAATGCAAAAGCTGTCAGCACACCTTTGCCTAGTCATGTTAAATTGACTAAAGATATGTGTCCAAAGACATATGAGGAGGAAGAAAAATGTCGAGTTACCCAGCTTCCGGTGGGGAGGCGTAATTGCGGCGGTGTGTCATCGGGATTAGTCTCCAGTGGGAGATTGTGGTGGTGTGGAGCTGATCCCGATCTCAAATTAGGAGATTGTTGGTATGTGGCCCGGTCAATCTTCGATTTTGTAGAACCCTAAAATCTGGAAGCTTCTAAGCTTGGTAAAAGGGTTGAGATAGATTACGGTATGATGAAAGCAGCGATTATTATATGGTGTAATAGGTTTTACCTTTGGATAATAAAAGTGTTGGACTAATGCGGTTGGTGGATAGCAGCTTTGAATTGGGTGAACCGTTAAATTACGTGTTATAGTTTGTCGTGAATGTTTTAGTTTCTTTTGTTTGTGCCTTAAAATGCATTTAATTATTAGATGCACTTAATCTCTAACCCTAACATTTTCCCCATATCCACCTTATGGTTTTCTCACCTCATAGACAACCAGAAGTTCCATGGCCCCAAAGAGAGTATGTTGTGGATTTATCACCCTGTGGAAAACTAGAAGTTTTGTGGCCCCAAAGTGAGTATACTTAGGAATTCTCATTTGGCGGATAGACAAGAGTTTTGTCGCCTCAAAGTGAGTATGAATTTTTGGAAAAACATCCTAGATCTTCTCCACAATGTGTCAGACAAACAATTGAAGCTTGATCCACCTTTTCATTTTTTCTTTTCTCTTCTTCCTAAGTTCTTGATATTGCATGATTGTGTATCTTGTCTTGCCATAAATCATTCACCTTGCGTGTGTCCTTTTTTCACTCATGTTGGTTTTACTTAGGATCTTGGATCTAGGGGGCTTGACTGCTTCCTCGATCTTTGTTATCCTAGACCATCCACATTTGTATGATTGGACCCCTTCTTGAATGTCTACTTTAGTGTGAGTTTGAAGTACGTTCATCCTCTCACTAAAGTGGGGGATAACTGTGGACATAGAAATAGTATCCATTTTTTCTTGCTTGATATGGGATTAATTGATGACAAATTGGACTTAATGATGCCTTGATTTGGTGTTGAGAGATTTTTTTCACATCCACACTAGGTTTTGGACCCTTGCAAATAGAATAAAATGCATTTATCATTGTCTTGTAAACGTGTTGTAAAATAATTTCATGCCTCTCTAGACTTAATGAACCCATTTCCCATTAATTCAACATTATAAAATATATTTAATTGCATTATCATGTAAATCTAAAAGGTTTGCAAATTAAACTTAACTTTAATCTAGTGTTGTAATGTGTCCTACACATTCAAATTGGATGTTGTACCTTTCTAGGCTATGTGGACCTCATTTTGGTGTTGTAAAGTGTATTTAATCACACTTTCACATTGAATTTTATGTCCCAAGCCCTAATTTACCTTTACATCATCATTAATAGGCTCATATTGTCCCGTATTGTGCATCTCGAGGCATAATTTGATCAAATACTCAATGAAATCAACATAAGAATTGGAATTCCTCATTCTCCCACATTCCAACTGTCAAAAGGTCCCCTCTAGGACTAATTCGCCCAAAATGGTGAATGAGTCCCTACCAGGCGGGACTGAGTCACCTAGGGAGGCAAATTAGTCCCATTTGGCTTATTTTTGAGTTTTGAGCAGGAAATTTTGGATTTTAAGTTTTATTTTCTTTCATGTTGGCCTTAGGGATCCAATTAATTGGAAAATGAGGAGAATTTTCTATAAAATCATGTCTCTAAACCCTAATTCACATCTCTTATCATTCATTCATCATCTATCTTCTCCCTCAAGCCAAGAAAGCTAGGGTTTTATCATTCTAAGTCATCAAGATAGCTTCCAAGGACATTGAAGTGTAGATTCTTCATGTTTTACTGCATAAATTCAAGATCAAACATCATTGAAAGGCATTGAATCCATTGTTTCATAATTCATTACATTCTTTCTTCATTTTGGTTTTATTACCTAAAAAGGGGTTTGACCAAGGCAAACTCCCATGCCCTAACATTCGACATTTCTCCTTCTCTTCTTGTGTGTTTGTAGATTTAGGCATCTTGAAGGCTTGGTAATCATTGAAGATCAAGGTCAAATTTTTTTGAAGACATCTCCTTGTTGACTAAGGAAAAATATCCACTAAAAGTCACTTTCAAGCCTATAAACTAGACTTTCAGAGGTGGACACTTGTTAGGAACTAAAGTGCAGACTAAGGGCTTCAGTTTCCAATTTTGATTTTGAAAAATTCAAAATTGGATTGATTCACCATCAATGGTGAATGAGTCCCACTACTAGGCCTAAAAAAGGTTTTCTATAGTTTTGGATACCCATTTGTCTGAAATAGGCTCCATAATAGTTTCCCAGATTTGGGACTAATTCTCCCAGAATGGAGAATGAGTCCCAGTAGGCTAAATTTCCAAAATC
Source organism: Sequoia sempervirens (assembly GCA_007258455.2). Taxonomy (NCBI): domain Eukaryota; kingdom Viridiplantae; phylum Streptophyta; class Pinopsida; order Cupressales; family Cupressaceae; genus Sequoia; species Sequoia sempervirens. The sequence goes on from VDFB02081602.1 coordinate 24,023, forward strand.
AGTAGCATTTCAGAAGTCATTTCCAATCTCTAGTGAGATCTTAGGTGCACACATTCAATTTCATCCATTTCTATTATAGTTTGCACTCTTTTCTAGGTGTTTTTGTAAATCACAATGTGTTTTCCAACAAGTTGCATTTCTTTAGTTTCCATTCAATAATCAATATCTTCCCTTTGTTTTTTGCTTTTAGTTAATCTCATTTAGACATATTGCACCCACATCACATTAGTCTTTGAATGTAACATTGCATTTTGGCCCCAATTTTCCTTCCTTTTAGGTGAAAAACCCTAGAAGGAGCATAAAACATTAGGGTTGCCAAAATATTTGGTTACAACACCTAAGAAAATTCACTAAGGCATCAAACAAACCATGAATTGCATTAGTTCATTACAATTTTTTGTAAAAAGATCTAGAAAAATGCCTATCTCTAATCGACATACATTAGGGTTCAAAACCCCAACAACAAAACTAATGCAAATGAAAAAAATGCATTTCATTTTTCACCATCAAGCTTTCCAGAGTCTTCGAGAATGACACCTAAGGTTTCAATAGAGGTATTCAATGACAAATCTTCTAATTCTTAGAGGCATTTTTCTCACAAAACCTAGAAAAACGTGACTCCTAGATGCTTTGATAAGCATTCAATGAAATTATTCTATTGTTTCAGTACATCTCTTGAAGGGAAAATAGCTCAAGCTTGAGAATCTTACAGGAAAATAAATGTATTCCATACTTCTAACCTTTTCCTATGATATTCATGTGTTTTTATGAAGATTGATTGATTTTTTGAAGGCTTTAAGCTGTGACCTTGTATAAACTTCTGAAGTATTTCTTGTGCCTTTATTTTTTTATGGATACCTCTTCTCTTTGGCCGCCATTGGAGAGTCTTGGCTTGAGTTTGGAAAGCCATATGCACGTGAATTTTATAGAACTTCTCTTGAAAAATGACCTAGGTAAGTCTTCCATCTTCTAAGATTTTCATTTCCCTCTTAAATAATCTCAATTTGAGCTCATTAGAAAAAATGATGAGCTTTTCCTTGCCTTCTATAGAGAAGAATAGATGCATTTTTGTGTATTCTCCATTATAGGCTACAACCTCATCTCACATTTCTCCTTATTTTCTATAAATATAGCTCAATTTGAGCTCAACCCATGGTAGAATAATGAGAATATTGTAAAGAGAATGGCTCCTCACACTTTTCTCTACTATTTTTTGGGTTTTGAAACCCTTAATCGCTGAGGCCATTCATGCATTCCTCTAGTTTTATGAGTTGTTTACCATGACATAAACTCAAAATCCCTCTATTTACCCCTACATTTATGATTTCTAATATAAACCCCAAGTGGGTTTTGCTCTTTGTGGAGAAAATTACTCCTCTCATGCCACAACCATGAGGACAAGAACTAGGTTTCTTTCAAAATGTTTCAATGTCACTTGCAGTTTTCCCATTTTTTGAAGATGCAAAAAGATAAATCATTTTTCACTTTTTGAATTAAAAGAAAATGTTGTTCAATTTGTTTGTTCTTAGAAATTCAGCTTGCATCATTATGAATTTTCTCTGTAAAATGCATACTAGGTATTCCTCCATTTACATTTTTGTCTTCAAAACTTTTCAAAACTCAATATTGCACTTAAAGGCTATGGCCATCCAACTCTTTACTTCCACTATATCAACCACATTAAGGGCTCAGTTCGGTCTTGCAAACATAGTATGGAAATAGTTAGTCATTTAGACTCCATTTTCTCTCACCCATTATATGGACTTGTCTATTTTTAAGCACTTAAGATCATTGCTCCTCAAAGCACCTTTAATGGAGAAAAATCACTTGTCAACACAAAATAGAAAGCATTATTTTGAAATATTAGCTACTATGTTTATGACTATTCACCTTGTTTTCATCATGACCCCTAATACTTTGGATTGAAAGCTTTCCTTTTGATGGATTCCATGCTTTCATGCATGAATATGGCATTTGATCTATGTCTATAAATGGAATATTGACTGTAACTTCCATGTTATTCCCTCTACTCCTCTAATATGAGAAGCAAAGTTGCTACTCCACCCGTGACTTGAAATGGTGTTAGTATCTCTATCCTAGTACTGGGTATATCTTTTGTATATCATGAGATATACATTTGGCTGATCTATTGATTTTTTTTCCGATGCATTTACTCTCTTGAATCCATATGCAGGAAAACCCAAGTCTTTTATGCTTTTGATTATGACTGTTCATTGTTCTATGGTGAGTAACAAGACAATCATTCATCACTATCCATTGTGATCTTGAAAAGACTAGTGCCATGTAAGTCCTTGTATGATTCTTTCCATTGTGCATTGAGTTGTCATTTTGGTATATATGACCATGTTATAAGAGATTGGTTAGGAATTGAAACAGTACTATCTCACAAAAAAGGAGTAGAACTACCCCTTCTTAATTTTTGACCACACCTTACTATGGATTGGTATCTTTTACTTATCTCATTGAATTCATGACTGTCTCTTTCACATCTATGGCCTTGATTGTGACTTGAAATGTCCATTCCACTACATTTTTGAACCATTATTGCTGCACCTACCTCCTCAAGCTAATATCACTGTGTATAGCCCTCATTGGCATGGCTCTTTGACTATACTTTCCATGAAGATGTGACAACCCCTAAAATCATCACCAAACCATTGACACCTTCCTCAAGACTATCCCCTTTCACATCAATATCATTGATGCTCTTGAGATCTTGTGATTCTCATTTTGAACATTTAAATGTTGTGTGAGCATCATTCCTAATATTCTATGGTATTGGATATTTATAAGAATGTCTTTGTCTATTTTGTGCTTCACTTGCATTGTATAATTTTCATTAACTTTCCATACAACACGAGATGAAATTATCCTTTACTGTTTCTAATAGTGACCATGCTGCCTTTAACTTTAAATAACAGTGTTCTTATCATCTATTAAGTCCAATACCTCTTGGATATCGTATTTCACTATTTGCCCTTTGTGACTAGTGTTATCAACATGAATATCATTGTTATTGAAAACACTAAAAAAAAACTCTTCATATATCATACATGGCTATTAGGATCATTGTTTCTTCATGAATCAATCACAAGATATTGCTCCTATTTATTGCTTTGATTATTCTCATGATATGTTTTATCTTTATCTCTTTAATGCACTCGTGTCTTTGTTTTCATGTTACCATTCCAATATAAATAATTATTCTTAGCCACATCATTGTCTTCATTCAAAGTCTACCTCACCATCCCTTCATGTGTTTGAATGACTGGCAGCCATAGCATGATAGGTTGTCTTTATGAAGCTCCCATGTACAATCTGCACTCTTGATACACAATGCTATCCTATGTGCACACTTCCTATGTTGATTGAAAAGATGAAGATCTTCCACTTCCTTCCTCATTTGTAGATGAATACTGAGTCTTTCCATTGAAATGGTTGTCTTGATCATGTATTTCACTCACCACCTATAACTGCTCCATGTAGCTCATGAAAACTACTGATAGGAATTGATAGCTCCTTGCAAGCTAAGCTAACTCATGACTTGTATTATTTTGAGTTTCTTCCTCATTGCCAATTATGTTTTGAGTTAGCTATATTAGCCATGCCTTGTAACTATAGGTTATGTCCTTTGTGATCCATCAATAAAACTCCATATCTTGAATCAAATAAAGCTCCACTTATCATCCATGTTTCAATCTTCATATCTCTTCCTGTCAAAGGAAACAATTCTACACCATCAAATTTATGTTCCATGTGCCAATTCTATTGTGTATTTTCACTATTATCATACAAATGATCTTTTTCTTGGGAAGAGACAAAATACGCTCCTTCTTGAATGCTTTCTATCATTGAAAAATTTGAAACCTCTTATCTTCCTTGAGTGATGGATATCCCTTCTTTGAAATGTATGTGGACTTCACTTCAAATCAGCTCCAAAACTTGACTGTCCCATGTATCTTCTTTAGCACTATCATTGTGCCTCTACCTCACCGTGCATTCAAAACTAATGTCATACTTTATAAAAAACCTCTTCTCAATGGAGTAATGTGTTAATTTTGAAGTCTTGCAAACCTAGGAAAAATATTTTCATTAAGAAGATTGAAAGACATATCTAGTAGAGTAAGATTTCCAAGAAGAAATGACTCCCCCTTTGAGCAATATGATGGTAGCCTATTGTTTGGTTCATTGTGAAAAGATTAAGAGTAATATTTCTTGATAATTCACATAGTTTTTGTTGCATATTTTGATTCTAATAATGAAATTTGATCAAATGGTATGATTCCATATTGATTTAATGCATCAAGAATAGGTTTATAATCAATTTGATCAAGTTGCTCAATTTTTCTTACATTCCTACCCCTCTTAAAACACAAGAGGGTAGCATGTTGGGCTCAACCATCGTGGGACCCAAATTTTATTCCACATGCTGTAACCAGATGAAACAAAATAGTAACAAGTATTTGACCTATACCCGCATGATGAGCAAACATGTTAGATAAAATGAAGCATATGATAGATGTGTTTGATAACTCTCTTGTTTTCTTGGACATCTATGATATGCTAGCTATTTTAATGTATATATGGATTAAATTATATGTTTATGGATGCTTTACTATGTACTGATTGGTGATCCTTCATTGCTCTAACCAAACCTCTTCTCACAAATGCAAAAAACCTTGGAGCAATAGGGGGCAAGCAACAACTGGAGGCTAGATGGGTAGGGGGATTGAAGTTGATGCAAGGCAACTTAACTGGGATTCATCATTCAGGCAATGAAGGGTCCCCCCTCTTTACATATGCATTTCCTTTTATCTGTAAATGTATAGTTTTTTCTCTATATGCATTAAAATGGCTAGTCCTTGGGCTTGCGAGGGACACTCTACACTTATGATTATCAATAAAGACTACCTTTGCTATAAATGTTGACTCTCTTCTCTATTGTATGCAATTGAATAATAAAATAATGTAGTATTTTGATAATTTCTTTTATGCATATGAACAAAACTTAGTAGAAAATAATGCACCCTTTTGTTTCACTTTGTAATGAAAAAAAAATCACAACTCTACCTAATTTAGTTGGAAACAAAATTAGGTAACAAATTTTTTTGAAAAAGTTGATTTTTCCAAAAAAGGATTTCATTTCCTTCTTGTTGCCAAGAGGCTAAATCTTAAAGATGGCTTGAATATGATCTGGATCTATTGATATACCCTTCTCTAAAATCACATGTCCCAACACTTTCCCTTCCATTACCCCAAAGATACACTTCTTCAGGTTTTATTGAGATTCCAAATTCTCTACACTTTTGGAACACCTTACATAAGTTGGAGACGTGGTACCCTCTCTTCTTTGAGAACATAATAAGTCATCCATGTAAATGATGATGAATTTACCAATGAGGTCCTTGAAATCTATATCCATGACACACTGAAACGTTGCACCTACATTGATCAACCCAAATTACATCCTTCTATATGTAAATCTTCCCCATTTTGTGGTGAATGCCATATTGTTCCTATCTTGATACTGTACCATTACTTTATTGTACCCCAAGTATCCATCAAGAAATGACATCATTTGTGAACCATTGAAAATTTTCAACACTTCATCTAGTGAGGGCACCAGATAGTTGTCCTTCTTAGATGCTCGGTTCAGGTTCCTAAAATCTACACATAATATAATTTATCCATTTTTATTTCTAATTGAAATCAAGTTTTCCACCCATGTGGAATTTCTGATAGGAAAGATGATACAAGAGGACAAAAAATTCTACAGTTCTTTGAAGATGATGGGTTCCAACAATGCATTGATTGGGTGTTGTCATTGCCTGAAAGGCTTCACATTTGGCTTGAGGGTATTGTTGTGAGTGATGATTGTTGTTTCATACATTTTTAGGTCTTCACACCCCTAAGCTATCACATCATGATAAATGTGCAACACATCCATAATTCCCTTCTTTTCTTCTAGGTGCACACCTTTCCAATAAACAAATTTTTCACATCTTTTGTGGTACCCAGATTGTGAGCATCACACTGGTTGTCTATGGAGTCCTTCTTAGTTTGTTGATCCTAATACCTTATGTGGTCTAGGTAAAATATCCTTTCCAAATGAACCATTCCCCTTGGTATTGTGTTTCTCTTCAAATTGATAACCCCTACTATGTCAAGTTCTGCTTCCTTGGGTTCTACTTCATCTATGATTTGGGAGGAAAACAAATCAGACCTAGTGATGAAATCAAGATGTGTTTTTCATGCAAAAATTTCAAATTTAGTTACATTTTTAGGCACTAACAGGGTAGGGGTGAGTTCCATAGTGAATTTCTTTAAATCAGTCAATGATAGAGGCTGTAGGGTGCTAGCTGCTTGGGCTAAGGAATCCATAGTTTTATTTTTTCTACAAGGAATTAACTAGATGTTAAATGCATCAAACCATTCAATAAGATCCCATACTCTATGCATATAGTTAGCTAACTT
>VDFB02081604.1:0-22941 GCA_007258455.2 Sequoia sempervirens
CCTACATATCTCCATCTTATCCATCCCCTACATATCCCTCTCATCCAATATTCATACCTCTATCTTCACACAACACTATCACCTTCATCCCTAGTCCAAATCCACCATCTTATTATCCTCCAAACCATATCCCAATCCATAATTTTACTCCTATCCATGATCCCAATTCTTTTAAGCCTCCATCCATGTCCTATCTTAATACACTATCCACATATTCTTATCCCAATTCACCCTCCACATATTCCTATCCCAATCCACCATCTACTTCATCCTATATCAATCCAACATCCACATCCTCCTATACCACTCCATATTCCACTCCCTCGTATGTTAATCATCCCTCCAATCCATCATACTTCCCTCCTCCATCTAACCCTAATCCGCTAATCCATAATCCTAGTCCTCCACCTATTCATAATCCTTCATCTATTCTCACCACTCCATCTAAGCTGAAAATACGTAAGTATCTCATTCCAAATGTCATCTAAGGACTCATGAAAAAGAAGACATCCCAAATCCACATCTTGAAGTCATGGAGCCATGCCACCCCAATCCATCATGTATGCTCAATAGTGATGAGGCCTTTCTTCATCCCACACCTATCATTACTATTCCCACTCCTAACACCATCCAAACCATTGAAAACATAAAACCCACTAAATCTATCCAATCTCCTTCTCCTACTCCTAGCATTAACGAAATCCACTCACATGAACTCCATGGATCCTCTATTCTTTTATCCACCCCATCTAAGGAGTCCATACAACACTCCACCATCACAACATACATAGAAGTTGAAAAATTCCAAGAGCTTGTTCCTAATCATACCAACACATCCCATCATATAAATCAAGATCTTACCATTACACCTAATCCCTATCATGAATCCATATCACCCACTCCTCTACATCAAGACCCTACCATCTCATCCACCCCTTAACAAGATCATAGTATCTCCTCCACTCCATCCATGATCCCCTTGTCATACAATATCCAATCACTTCTTGTGATCCATCTCATGATCACTTATCACCTACACCTCCAAATCAAGATCCTACCATCCCATTTACTCCATCTCATGATCCTTTATCACCGCCCATCCAAACCATCCCACCACCACTTCTATATCCCCTTGGTCCTCGTACATTTATCCATGATGGTTCTCTTTTAATAGAACACCAAAGCATATACACCACCCATCCTCCTCCACCTAATAAGGGACTTGCATCATCTTTTTAGAATAATAAGCAACCTACCATAAATTGAATGCTCAAGTCCATGAGCTATCAAGGCAAAGGATTATTCCTTCAAGCACAAGTTATATTAGATCCCATCCATGTCAAAGAAAATCCATGTGCACAAGGTCTTGGATATATATCTCAAGATTCACAATTCTAAAAAAATGTTGGTAAAACCTTTGTACATCCTAAGTGAGCCTCTTCCAAAAGGAAAATAGGATCTTCCATTCAATCCATCAAACCATTTGTCTACATCCCTCCTCCTTCATCATATCATCTCAAAATAACCATCCATATTCCTCCTTCATCCTCCAAATCCATTTTGGGTCCTTATGTCCCTTCACCCACCATAATCCATCCTCTATCTACTATGTTTATTTTGGGTTCTTATGTCCCTCCATCCACCCTCACACACCCTCCATATACTAAGTCCATTTTAGGACCTTATATACCAAAATCACATCCTCCATATCATCCTACTCATCTCCTCATCCATCAATCACCTATCCCTATTACCCATCATAAAAAAATCATGCTCATATTCCCTAATCAGGATCAACAAAGGCATATAACTATACATCCTCCATCCACACATCATCCATATCCTCATACCCATCCCATTGTTATTAGAAGAACTTTGGATGCCAAAGTAAAAATGCATAAATCCAAACATCCACATGAATCTAGAGATCACCATGTCTCCTCAAAAAGACATGTTGAAGAAAAGAAATATCTGATACATAATTCAAATCAAACCCAAAGGCCACAAAGGACCATCAAAGCAAAAATAAAAACCATGTGGATCCCAAAGAAAAAAGATGCAATGCATTCAAATGAAACATCCATAACAACATCAAAATTTGCTAATCCATAAGCTAACAATCCACATCCTTCATCTCCTAAATTTATTTGGGTCCTTATGTCTCAAAATTCACGATCCCCACTCCTCCATCATCCCAAAATTATCTTTCCAATAGTCCTCCTATCATTTCACATCCACCACCATATGTACTAATGTTGGTCTTGAAAACATTCCCCCATCACAAATCCACTCCATCACTCCATCCATACACTTTGGATAGCATCCCATCCATTATCTCACATATCTCCCCCATCAAATCCATTTAATCCATTTGCTTGCATAATCTATCCATCCTAATAAGGTTGTACCAACATCCAATAATCACTTCACACATGGGCTCTTATTACCTTGTATGGAACTTGATTATTGAGTCCTTCATCCATCCCATTCTCACTTATCTTCCAGATCCATTTATCCACATCCATATCCTCATCCATCTCAATCCACACACTTTCCAAAAATTTAAAAAATTAAAAAAAAAGTAAAGAGAAATATTTCGTCCAATGGTGAAAACTTGGAAAACAGGCACCTTGGACAAGTACCATGATGAAAACTTGGAAAAAAGCATCATGTAAATCCCCATCCCTTTTTTTCACATTTGGGGGAAACTTCATGCTAAGCATCCCTTTCCTCCATCTCCATCTTTCCTATCATACCCATCCTACCTACCATATCCCATTTATCCTAATCCATTCATCTTCCTTTAAGCTCTTGTAAATATAGAGGGAATGTGGATAGAGGGAACATATGCAAATCATCATCCTCTTAAAAATACCATCTTGTACATTTGGTCCATCTTGTGCCATCATATAGGTTCCATAATTGCATATACATATCATTAGGTTCTGCATTGTATCATCTATTGTCCATTATTAGGGTTTGTTGAACAACATTGCCTCTGCACTTTCACGTAGGAAAGGACATCATCGATGAGCCCTCAAGGCTTAGGTTTGTCCTTTAGGATGTGTTCTTGTGTTTTTCATGTCACCAATGGTCCCTACCTAGCTGATTTCTACAAACAAAATCCATTGGTTCTTGGATGTTCCAATAAATTTCAACTATCCTGTGTCGTGTTGATCCTATAATCTGCCCCATCCATCTTTGGTATTGGTAGGATATATATCATTCTTCACATCAGACCACATCAATCCATCCACCTATCATCCTCATGGAAAAGGATATTTGAGATTTATTGTGATTTCTTTGTTCTTTCATATTTTGTTTATATTTTGAGCTTCCTACTATACCTACTTGAGGTCACTACAATCCATCATATCATGGTATGCTTTGACTGATAGAAATAGGGGTATATCTTGGTTTTTTGTATGATCATGTTTTCTTGGTTGTCTCCCATAGTACCTACCAAGATCCTTTATGGTATTGTGTTTGTGGTTTTCCAACATTGGCCACACCAAATCCCTTCGTGTTTGCAAGATGTTGGACTAATCTTTTGTTTGTTGTGTCAGTCCTATTCATGCGATTCAAGGTCGCCTAGGTTCCTCATACCTTGGTGCATAGTATCACATGCTATATCAAATTTAGTGCTCATTACATGACATCATAACACATAACAACAAATTTCTCAATCCCCCATCCTCTCATATGTCAAACTCCCCCCATCCACTCACCCTACATCTTTCTAATCCATTCATCATTCATCACTCTCCCTCATCTACCTATCCTATCTATTTTCCTTAGTCCACTTCCTCCACCTTCATCATTTCATTATCTGTTCAATATTCTTAGGATAATATATATTTTTTATCCTAAGTATCTTTTCATTCATCCTCATCATTTTATCATCTTTTCAATCTTCTTAGGATAATATAGATTTGTTATTCTAAGCATCTTTTCCTCCATCATCTTTATTCATTTCAACAATCTCACATCTCAATCCAATTTTGATCCATTCCATCTAGCACAAATTATCTAATCACATCCTTGGTCTTGTTCCTAATCATATTGCAAGCCTTAATGCAATAATCATCATCATCGGGATGTATCCTTCCCTATCATTTTGTGTTGTTTTTGGATATGTCACTCCCTCATCAACAACACTCTCATCATCATCATCATTTTGATGTATCATTACTAATCCTTGTGTTGTTTCAGGATATATCATTTCCTCATCAACAACACTCTCATCATCATCATCATCAGGATGTATCCTTCCCTATCCTTGTGTTGCTTTGGGATATATCATTCCCTCATCAACAACACTCCCATTATCATCATTAGGATGTATCCTTTTCAATCCTTGTGTTGTTTCAGGATACATCATTCCCTCATCAACAACACTTTATCCATGATGAATCCATCTTGGATTGTAACTTGATTGGGGAAACATCATGTTTATCCTTGAATGCTTTTGTGCTTCCTTTGTTATCATCTTCTCCTTCCATTATCTCTTCCTCCTCCCATCTCGCATTCTATTCATCATCTTGTATCATCTTCTTCATTTGTCTTGCATCATCTCACCCATTTCAAGAGCACACCTGTGTTCTCCCAAACCCACACGTCCTCTCGAGGGGGCATCCTCAATTCTAATCCTCATCTTAACTCTCACCATCTTTCTTCCTAGTCACTTGTTTGAATGGTTGGGACATCTTACCTAATCTAGTCATCTTCTTCCAGGTGTTTTGTTTTAAACTTCTTTGAAATGATGCTACTTCATAACACCATCTCAAAGAGGGGAAAAATGTAGAAACCTAAATTTTACCACTTATGTTTGGTAAAATTTATCCCTTTTTCATTTAAATATCCTCTTATCCACATTAATTAAATAATATTGCTATTATTTAATTAATATCCCTAAAGTTCTCTAAATCCCTAAGGTATTTAATTAAATAATTAAATACTTTACCCTTTATCCTTTTCCTCAAAGAATTAAATAAATAACCTATTTATTTAATTCCTCACATGTCTCAATTCCCATCCTCCATAATCCACTCCTAATCTTAATCCCCCTTGCTTAATCCTTAATAAATGATGTGCAAATTTCTAATCATTGATTAGGAAGGTGTCACATCCTCCATAATTTCCAAGTGGGCTCCTAATCCCCATTAGCCACCTAACCTTCCTCTAATCCTTTATTAATTATCCTAATCTACCCCTTCGTCCACCCTTCAATCAATGCTTCTCATCCTTGCAATAATTTTTTAATTCCTTTTTAATCTTCCCACATCAGGCCATATGAAATTTTTAATTGCATTTTTATTCCTCCAAGGTACTTTAAGGAATTTTAAATTCCTTCTCTCTTCCCCATAATGATTTAAAGGGAATTTAAGCCATTACTCGTGCGTCTCCATCAAATTTCAATCCATCCATCTCCTCAGTGGTGAGCGCATTCAAAAATTTGCATCATGGAAAATCACACTTTTGGCAAAGAGGCATGCTGGTTTTGGTTTCTGGCTTGTCACAAGGGTGTTTTTACGTGAACAGCACGTTTATTTGCATTGGTTTATTTGCATTTTTGGATAGGAACAAACACCTGCAAATAGTTAAATTTTTTTTCACCCCTAAGGTGGTTTTCTTTAATCTTTGTGTACCCCCTAAGGTGATTTTAAATAAAATTTTATGTACCCCTTGAGGTGTTTTTTATGCATCCATAAGGTGATTTTCATCCCCTATGATATTAAATGATCTCCCATGATTTTAAAATTTGTGTGCTCCTTGAGGTGTAATTGGTAATATAGTCCATGGATTTACCATAACACACCTTGTTGATTCATATGCTTAAGAACCCTTTTAACATGGCCACATAGCATAACACAATTTGTTTGCTAGTGGAGCCATGTGTTTCATGAGTCACCTAGCATAACACAACTTGCTAGCTAATGGATCTATGTAGATCATGTGTGACCTAGCATAGTGCAACTTGCTAGTTCTTATGAGAGCACCATCTTGACTAAAATCATATTTGAGAGATGACATTTGGTATTTGAGATAAATTTAAGATCGAGGCCTCTTTTCATTATCAACTCAAATTATACCATTTTAGTGCTAACGCTGGTGTTTGTGTTATATGTCTTTTTTATTGTGTTTGCTTCATGTTTGTTTGCATTTTTGTTGTCACTATATTATGCTTATGTTGTGTGTCAAGTTGTCATGTATGTTCTATATTTGTCACGTTGCAATATTTTGGGGTAGTGAATATTGTCTTATACTGATCTTTCAAGATAATACAAATTTGATTATATCCCAAGAAGCCATCCATTAAAGACAATAAGGCATGGCTTGCAGTCAATTTTATAATCATATCAATATTAGGAAATAGAAAATCATCCTTAAGAGAAGCCTTATTAAGATCACAAAAATCAATACAAATGTGAATACAACCATTAGCCTTGTTGACAAGAATGATATTAGATATCCAAGATGAATAGTTAATAGGATGGATAAAGATATCTTTTAAAAGCTTCTAGACCTTAGTTTTGACTAATAAGGTGACCTTGGGATTCATCTTTTAGATATTTTGTTTAATAGGCTTAGCATTAGGACATAGAATGATATTGTGAACCACTACAAACTTATCAATACCATGCATGTCTTCATATGACCAAACAAAGATATCAGGATGAGAATGTAAGAAATCAAAATTCTTTTTAGTCTCTTCTAAAGAAACACACTTTCTAATCTTAATCACCTTTTTAGAAGACTTATGATCCATGATAACATCGATAGTATTTCCTTTGAGGAGAGTAATACGGTCCTTAGGATGGGAAATAGGAACATCATCATCTATATTAGATAAAGGATCCATCTTATCAATTTACTCACAACAATTTCTCCAAAGTATGCTTGTTTGTTTAAGTGATACATGAATCATCAATTATGGTGATAAGAGGGTAAGTGAGAGTAAACACCTAAGAATTCTTCCAATGCTTCCTCTGAAGAGAAGACATCTAGAGGAAATTTGTTAGAGTCCACCTTACTTACAATCAATTCAAGATGAACTAGACCATGAGGCTCGACAAAAATCATGTTGACACTCCACCATGGTTTCTTCTTAGAATGTTCATGAGAGCAACCAAGCCCCAAGTTACACTTATGAGGTATAAATTATATAAGGACTTGAATAACTTGTTCGATACACCCACAACCCTTACATCCATAACCATTCTTAGAGAAAATTTTGAAGCTAGGGCCGTAACATGTTTACAAATCCTAAGGAGGAGGATCTACATAGAGAGCATCAGTCCAACAATGTGGATCATACTCCTCTACTAGATCACAATCATATTTCTTTACGAGACTACAAACATTAACCTTTTTAATAGAAATGTGATCATCTTCCTCAGTAGTGGTATGATCACTCTCCTCATCAGGAGCATGATTTCTTTCCTTAGTGGGAACACAATTAACTTTCTTAACGGAAGTGTATGAGACCATTGGAATGTATAGATGGATAGGATCAACCTTGTTCTTGTTAATAAAAAAATTGGTAAAGTCCAAGGACCCCTAATCATCACCTAGGAATGCATTTGATTCAAAAGAAGTAGAAGGTGTAGAATTAGGATTCTTCAATTCAAGATGATCTTCTTTAGGGAAATCCATCTCAAGAGTCGCCTTCAAGGTAAGCACTGTCAAGGAGGATGTTAACACATTAGAAGATAATGAAGGAATGCAATTTTTAAGAGTAGAAGAAATTGAGGCCTGACTAGAAACTGCCATTTCACAAAGGTGTATAGCATTAGGGTCAACCTTGATTGTAATTACTTCATTATTAGTAGAAAAATTTATGCAATGATGCAAAGTAGAAGTTACAACTCCCCAAGCATGAATCCAGGGTCTTCCCAAGAGAATGTTGTAAGGTAAAGGTCTTGACATAACATAAATCAAGGTGGGTACAGTAATAGCTCCCAAAATAAAAGAAAAGATTGTCATGCCTAGGGCTTACCAAACAATGCTATCAAATCCATGAATGTACAAAGAGAAGATGAATCAATCTTAATTTTAGGTAATAGGTCAATGTTTCATATGTTGAGAGCTGAACCAATGTCAATGAGAGCACACCTAATACTAATGTTATATATTTGGTGAATCCACATGACTATGAGCCATTAGTGCATTAAAAATTGTTAGCCTAGTGGAAGAAGGAAAGAGGATCTTTTGCAAAAATTCCTAAAGTATACCTTGATAAATCAGAGTAGACTAAAGAAAATCCCATAATGAAATCTTCGTAGGAGTAATGTGAAGTTGCTTGACAAGATCCTAATCACTAGGTACTTTAGCTGTAGGTTTAGTTGTTGGAGGAAGACTTTGTTGAAAAAGTGGTAAAGAAGTAGGTTGATTCAAATTATGTTTATTCCTTCTAGTGTTGTATGTATGAGCCAACTCATTATAAGAGGGAGTCATAGCCTTAAAGAATATCATGTAAAGGTCCAACAAGCCAATAGTGATTGGTATGCTATTAATATAATGAATTCTTTTAACATACGAGCTAGCTAGAGCCATGTAAATGATGGGTCTCTTAGGGCTTTGAGGAGTTGCAAAGACTACAAATACATTTACAGACTCCTCTACCTGCGAAGATGAAGTAGATGGTTGTGATGATGAAGTTTGTTTAGGATATCTAAAAATAGAAGGGGATGCCTCAAAGAAATCATCTAGGGCATCATCTAACATATCAAAATATTCCTTAGAAAAATAATTATTAAAAGAATTAAAGTTTAGAAGAAAAATATTTGACATGATTTTTCTCCTTTCACTTTGGGTTCATCGAAATGTGGAGGGGATTCACTACTCCCAAGTCCCAAGACAAACAGGGTCTAAAGGGGGTGAATAGCCCTCAGTCACCTCAATGTATAAATCTCAAGTCACAAAAGGTACTAGATGAAAGAGATTGCAAAAACATAATTAAAGGAGAGTCTCTGATATGTTTTTGGATGAAGAACTTAGGGGACATAAATGGTAGATGACATAGGTCTCTGGAAAAAGTTGACTAGCTCTTAGCTAGAGGATGTCAACGTAGGACTTAGACGACACGATGACATATTGTTGTCTTAAGGATATGCTAGTTTTTGATACAGACAAAGAGTTAGACTTGTAAACATAAACTCGCAAAACCTTCTATCTATCTAGAATTCGAAGTATGACTATTTTACTAAGTTGAAAGAAAGCTAAAATGAAAGGAAATAACAACAAGAAGAATACTTTATGAATCTAGACTCAATTGATCAAAATGACAAAGAAGGTAAGATATTAACTCATAAAACTTGTCATGTGCTAAGAAGCCTCCCAAAAATCTTTACATGAACAACCTATACACGAGGAAGATGAGGAAAAATGTTGGGGTTGTTTCAAGGATTACTTCAATCAAACCCTCATCTTGGTGCTTCCACCTCCATGAACAACTGAATAGATAGAGAATAGACAAGATGTTTAATAAAATAGACAATACATGTGATAAAGAGAAACCCCACTATGGAGGAGGATCCATATCATGAAATAAATAGACAAGACAAGTATTTTAGAAAGTAGAAAAGATAAGATAGTACAACAAGAGAGTGTTACCAATAGTTTGTGGCTCCCTCTTGGCTTGATTGATAGGAAGTTGAATGCTTGCAAGAGAGCCTTGGTTATTGATGAGATGTGAATCTGATAGAGCTTTGTTGTAGAGAAGAGATGTAGAAGAGAAAAGAGTGAGAGAGCAAGTTGGAGAGTGAAAATGGTAAGAATAAATGAGAATGAAGGTGAAAGAGAGAGTTTTGTGAGGTTGCATGGGCAGGAAGATCCGTTGCACTCATAATTTTTCCATGATGACACGTGTCATAGGAAAATTTCACAATATTCCCTCATTTAAACTTGGAAAGTTTGGGGATGCTAGCAAACCACATGGATGTCCATGTGTCATGTAGGTGTCCAACTCACAACTTGCAAGAAATGATGTGGTGGACTACTAACACTTCAACCTTGTCCCTTATGGAGTTGAAATCATGAAATTTTGACTCATAAGGATTTTTTTTATAAATGTGGCTAGGTTCCATAAATGTAGCATGCCAAATGCACAAGTGTGAAATTTCCATGGGGTGTAATTTTATGACACTACACTAGCCCTTTCCAATTCTCTCTTTTTTAGCAACTTCCCATTTAATTATTTGTTGCTCCATTTTCTATTCCTTCTCTTTCTTTTTCTTATATCTTTGTACCTTAGTTGTTTGTTTTTGAAGGTCTTTTTCAATTCTCATTTGCTCCTTTAGGTCCCTTGTTGCCATTGTTTCAAGCTTCCATTTTTTGTTCTGTTCTCTCTTCTTATCTTTCAACTATTGGATTTCCTTCTTTCTCTGCTCTTTCTCCATTAACATCTTCATGTAGTCATCTATTTTGAGGAGATGGGATTATCTGCTCAGTTGAATCCCATTGTTAACTAGATACTTGGATGTATCCCTAACAAGATGAAAAGGTAATTTCAAGAATTTGGAGATGTTTGAACCGATTTGGTCTCCCAATGGCTCATTGGAATATTGTTCATTTTTAATCTACACCTCACTAATAGTTTCATCAACATCCTCACCTCCTCCTAATTCAACATGTTCACATTCTCCACAATCAACATAAAAATGCATTAAGGAAGATAGGACCCTGTTGTTTGGTGGAGATGGCATTGATAGAATTTGGTCTTCATCCACATTCAAATCAATATCAAGATCTGTAGCCCCCTCCAACAACCATGATGGATTGTCTGTTGCATTGGGTAGAGAAAGTGACATGTCTGCATCATTATGCTAGTCTACCAAATTAGGTGTTCCTAGTGGAGTATGTTGGTCTATCAAATTAGGTGTTCCTATTGGAGTATGGGTCTTACAAAATAGATGTTTCTATTGGACCATAAATTTCTTCTATCAATGGGTCAACTATGTTATCCACAAGGTTACCATGTGTCCCTTCAACTTCTATTTGTGGCACAACAATACTATAGAGACTCAAAATATTTTTCAGTAGCTAAATATTCCTCAAGGGAAGTAAATTGGAATGTCTCACTTGACCACATATCCTCCATTAATGCATTTGGATTTAGGGGTGAAATACATATCCTCTTAAAACTTTATTTTATGTTATCAACAATCAATGCTTTTTGAAATACAACACTTCCAAGCATTTCCAACTTTACACTTTTAATCTTTCGATTGGGATACTTACTCATCCATGCTACTCTTTCCTTCTTAAAATACGATTTAAATTATGCAAAGATGCTAATATCTTGGCTATAGCATGTGAGATGTGTGGGCTGGGAGGGTTAGCAGGTTAATGCCTAGTGACCTTGCTTTGTTAATAGTTGAGTTTAGACAACATGGCTACCATGTATATTAAATATCAATAGGTGTCTATTGATGGGTGACACATGCCCAAGTACAAAGCTAGCAAAGTTGTGTAGCCAATTGAGAAAAGGGTCTTTTTTCATCCAAGTATGGGGCTGAGTAGCCATACATGCACCTAGTTCACAATGAGCTATATAATTATTTAGATGTTTTCTACTCTTAAAAATAAAAACTAGTTATTTTTTGTCTAGTAATATTCACACAACATAAAATTGTTATCCACTACTAGCTCTTTGGTATAATGTATGAAACACTTTTTTTCCCCTTTTTTGAAAGCACTTACATTGCACCATTTCTTTCAGCTTGAATTCCAGTCCCACTATAGTTCCAAATCTTTAATTGACCTCATATAGATAATTATGTAGGCCAAGATTGAAAATGGCTACGTATCGTGGTAACTGCTGAAATAATATTCAATTAGTTCTCGTTCTTTTTGTACACATTCGTGCGCTGACCTATGCGTCTCCGAGTTTATTCAGCTTCCCGGTAGGTTTTGATCTTTCCCTTTGCGCATTTCTCACTTCGCAACTTCGGCTAGCGGCTCCCCTTTCGGGTCCTGAAATGCTGCGCAGGGCGTCCACATGTCTTGCCTACGGGGTTTTTTATTTTCTATTGCTTTGTGTTCTCTTCGGGTTGCTAAGCCTTCCATAAAGGGCCAACACTCCTAAGATTCTGAGAGGGGCCCACATCTTGGTACATGGCGGCATATCGCAAACTTTTCTTACAGGGATAGAATATGCAGCTGCAGGCTGCGAAATATTTCTGTAGGCCTTCTTTATTTTCTCGCTGGCCCTACCTTTAGCCAATGCGTCAACGTTCACGCCTTTTAATGTTGTTGTGGGATGCGGAACACCGTCATGTAAACGCCACGCCAGCCTTTCACACCCACCATACATGGCCTTTCCCTCCATTTTTAAAGTTTACCTAAGTCCCTTGAACACGTGTCGCTTCTTCGCAATCTCTCGGCAGCAGTAGGAGGAGTTCTCATTCAGGCCGTGATTTGTTGCCACGTGCCTCACACTGATTATCAAAGCAGGCTATGGGCTGGCTAAGCGGGATAGTGTTATCGAATGCCGCTCGTCATGGTTCTCTGAAGCGGTGGGTGGTAACTGTCGCTTCTCAAGTTTGGTTGAATCACGCTTATCATTACAAAGCGGGCACCGCGAACCGATCGACCGATGTCGTGGTTCGACCGCTTCTCTTGTAACCCACATTGGGAATATTCTATTCTGCATCGCCATGGAGATTAGGGATCTTTCTCAGCATGGCTCTCCAAAGCAGTGGGATTTTGCTCTCCAGCTATATATACTCTCTCTGTCGAAGAGAGAGAGGTCCAAGATTTTTGAAAGAATACTAGTTTTAGCAAGAGACACCAGGCCTCTTTTGCATGTTTATTCGTAGGAAACTTTCAGACTGTGCCTATTGTTCGGACTTTCTATTTTTCATGTTTTGATTAAACTGTAAAATGTGCTTCTTATTGTCTTAAGCACTTCATTTGAGGAGACTTCTATACATTGAATACAAACTTGCTTATCTAAATCATGTCTTAATGACTCTTCTTAGCAGTAAGAATGTATGCGATACTATTTTATGTCAATTAAATGAATTGTTTATCCTATAGCTTTAAGTTTCCGATGTTTTGGAACATAACAATAACATTCAGGCCCTTAAGTCTATGATTTATCATGCCTATCAGTAAGCTTTGGTGCATCGCCTTAGATTAATATTTGTTTCATTATATCCGCTTCCTTTTCCCTTTCCAAAAGCCTATTATAGAAGAAGTCGGCTTCTTTAAAACCCGGAGGTCACTCAGTTTGGCGCAAAGGGTCCCCCTTGAACTGAGTTTTCCATAAGGCACTGTTATCTCGTCAAATTTTGGCGTCAACAGTTTGTCATTTTTTCTGGCACACCCGGTGGGACCCAAACTAATGAAATTGCCTTATAGAGGGGTGTATGAGCCATCGGCCTGTAACTAGATCCCAGACTGCAAATAACCCAGGTTTACTAGTGCCTCCATTAGGGATAGTCCAGGCCGCAAATCAGTTAGTAACCGTTCCATTCCCACCACCCTTTCCTCTCACCATGTTGCCGCATCATGTAACGAACTATGGGATACCGGAAGCCCTCTGTAGCTCCTGTGAAGGCCCGGCCGCTTGGGGCGCCATTCCGTTTCGCCTGGTTCTTTCCTAAATTCGCCAGAGATAAATACAAAACGCCAAAGAGCATTTGCGTGTGATGTAGCTGGATGTATGTTCGGTACATGGTAATACAAAGGCGTAATGTAGCCCCGGTATTCTTGTCGCCGCCCTTCAAAGGAAAAGCTCGATTGGTAACCCCAACACTGACTCCTAATACCATTCGCACTTGGGATGACTTGGGAGATCCATTCTATGAAAGGTTTTCAAATGACGGAGATCGTTCTTCGCTATATTATCAGTTATCCGTCATCAAACGAGCACCCCAGGAGGCTCTGACGGACTTCAATGCCCAATTTCACTCAAGTTGGCGGAGGATTCCTGTAACTATCCGCCCGACTCCAGAATTGGCGTTCATGTTTTATCTGAAGTCCATCAATCCCGACATTTCTATGATGATCAAGTCTTTGGGAGGAGCCACTTTACCAGATGCATATGCCACCGCTATCAAAGTAGAGAATCACTTGATAGATTGCGGGAAATTGCCTCCTCGACCTGTTGTGCCGATATTTCCTGAGATATCAAACGCAGCACAAGAGGTTGCGTCGACCAGTGTGCCAGCGACTCCCCAGTCAGCGTACTCATATGCAGCCACTCCCGAAAACTTGGCTTCCATATCGGGTCCTCCCAAGAATGAAATGGGCGACCTCAAGGAGATCTTGCGGACTATGGCAAACGATATAACAACTCTCAAGCGGAACCAAGCAATGCCTCCACGGCCTGCATATGAAAACTATCAAGGTGGGCTGCCTACCTATCAGCAAAATCAATATCAGAATGCGCCTCGCACTAATTCACCAGTGGCGGCTACAAACCAAATGGTTCTGGTGCCTACACCGCTGGCAGGTGCGTCGCTGAGCTCTAGTAGAGAATTAACCGCAGGACAAAACAATCTTATTGATGACATCAATCCATGGTGCTTCCCTTGCAACGATGCGCATATGCCCCGAAATTGTCCGCGTGGCAACTTACAACAAAGGGTAGCAGAGCAACGTAGTCAAGGTATTGTGATAGAGAACGGAGAGTACATATATGCCTCGGCAATGGAGAATGCGGTCTTTACCGCGCAAATACAGGGAATGTCCTTAGAGCAAGAGTCCGATATTGTTCCTGATCATGCGCTCTTCTCGTGGATGGAAGATGAGGAAATGGTGTTTGCCAATGATACGTCCACAGCCGAAACGCCGTGGGTACAGTCCAACTATAACACGCGATCAAAGAGGAGATTCACCGGTGAGCCTGTTGTTTCACTTTCGGACAGTCCGCAATGCAAAGGCATACCCGATCAAATTCCTGGCGTTTCGACCGTCTCTTCGTCTTCTCAACCACAGAGGGAGATTGTTATAACAAAAGAAAAGGAGCAGAAATATATGAGCTCCTCGTCTTTTAATGTGGTGGAACAGTTAAAGAAATCATCTGCTAATGTGTCTTTATGGGACATTTTAGCTATCCCGGAACAGAAAACCATGCTACAAAGGGCGCTTCAACAAGAGATCAGCTCAGTACCAACTCAGCCTTCGGCCAGTACCGAGGCGGTTTATCAAATGTCACCAGCTAAGGTTCTCACAGGCAAAGCGAAGGAGTCTCATGCGGAAGGAGGAGGTAGGCCAAAACCTCAACCCTTCTTCTTGACCCTCATTGTAGGGGAGAAACTATTACATAACGCTATGATTGATTCCGGCGCTAGTACAACAGTTATGCCAAAACTGATAGCCGAGGCCTTAGGGCTCAGCTACGAACCTATGAAGAAAGGGGTAATGCAGCTAGATGGAAATAAGGTTGATACTATGGGCGTCATCAAAACACTTCCGCTAACTCTATTTGCCTGCCCAAGTATCATGGTCCTGCAAGATATAGTGATCATAGATGTTCCACCAATGTTTGGTCTTTGTCTTTCTCGAGAGTTCACTTCGAAGGTGGGTGGATATTTGTCCTTAGATTGGTCACATCTAATACTTAGGACCAAACATGGTGCGAAAATGAAGATTGAATCGGAGACTCTACATTCTGAACATGTGGTAGATGAGGCCCTGATCAATTTTGAAGCCACACATACCTCCATCACCAAATAGGACATGTACAATGTCAAACTACTAGAGGAGGAGAAGGTGAGCAGAGACCGAAGTGATGAGGAAGATGCTCTGTTGAGTGAATGCATAAATAATGATCCTTTCAGAAATTATCATGCTACTGGACTGGGCACATATGTGATTTATGATGAAGACCAAGTTCTTCCAAAGGTCGTCAAAGAAGCCGACGATGACCAAGTAAGTGAGCTGTGGACATTGTATTTTGACGGAGCAAGGAGCAAAGTTGGAGTTGGAGCAGGGGTATGTCTAATATCCCCACAGAATGAAAAGTTGTTGAGGTCCTTCCAATTCCAATTTTCCTGTTCAAATAACGAGGCTGAATATGAAGGGTTGGTCCAAGGTCTTAGCCTAGCGGAACAAATGGGTGTTAAGCAATTGATTGTGTTTGGAGATTCCAAACTAGTAGTTAATCAGGTCCGAGGAATCTCCGCAACAAAGAATGTCTGCATGATATCCTATCGGCACCGAGTCTGGGACCTGATTGAAAGTTTTGAAGCTTTCAACATCCTGACCATTCCCCGAACACAGAATGGCGATGCAGATCGCATGGAGGTAATCGGTGCTCAGTTTGATCCTGTCTCCGACTTGCTTCGGAACAAATATTCAGTGCGAGTGCTTGTTAGACTAGCAATCCCCAACAATGATCAAAATTGGCAGGTCTTTGAGAGTGATGAGCACATCGCCTCGTTTATCCAACACTCTGGAGAATTCGCTGATCAACTTCAACCGAGAATTGCCGAAGCCTATGAAGGACAAATTATGCAGCTTAAATCAAATAAACTTCCAAAAGGGTTAGTTACTCTCGATTTTTTTTTGATTGTAATGACACCCGAAATGATAAGCGAAAATTTGTGGCAGACAAAAGTGATTATGAAAACCTTCAGGTTTCCGACGACAGGAGCCTTCGGGTCAGAAAAGATGTCTCACAGCAAGATAGAGAGAGGCTTATCAGTTTCTGTGGGAAATATAGAGTAGTGGCCTAGTCCTACGATGATCTGGAAGGTTATGATCCTGGCATCATTCAACATACTATTGAGCTAACAGAAGGTGCGAAACCAGTCTGACAGAAACAGCGGCCGGTCAACCCTAAAGTTGAGGCCTTGATGGCACAAGAGCTAACCAAGCTAATTGAGTCACGTATTGTCTTCCCAATCAAACACAGTACTTGGGTATCAAATCTGGTACCAGTCTGAAAGAAAGATGGTGATATCCACTTATGCGTGGACTTCTGAGACCTGAACAAAGCATCTCTGAAGGACCACTATCCATTGCCTTCTATGGAATCGATCCTCCAGACTGTAGCAGGATCAGAAATGTTCTCTCTGCTAGATGGCTTCTCTGGCTATAACCATATTCGAGTTAAAGAAGAAGATCAACACAAGACTACGTTCACTATGAAGTGGGGAACATTTGCATATGCTAAAATGCCTTTTGGTTTATCCAATGCAGGGGCAACTTTCCAGCGAGCTATGGACGTCGCATTTAGCGAACTGATCAATAAGTTTATCCTAATCTATTTGGATGACCTTACTGTGTTCTCTAAATCTAAAGATGATCATTTCGATCATTTGGAGTTAGTTTTTCAAAAGTGCCAAGAGTTCAGGATTTCCTTAAATCCAAAGAAATGTGTGTTCGGAGTACCCCAGGGTAAGCTGTTAGGGCATGTTGTGTCTAAAGAAGGTATTTCAATCGACCCCGAAAGAGTGAGGGCTATCAAGGAGCTTCCCCTTCCGGTAAATAAGAAAGGTGTCCAGTCTTTTCTGGGCAAAGTAAATTTCGTCAGTAAATTTATTTCTGATTTTGCGGGAATAATTAGGCCAATCACCCTAATGCTGAAAAAGGATCAAATTTTCAAGTGGACAATGGAGGCTCGGGAGGCATTTGAAAAGGTCAAGGAAGCGATCTCCACAGCCCCGGTGTTAATTAATCCAGATCAATACAAAGATTTTATAATGTATGCCTTCAGTAGCAAGTCCAGTATTGCTACTGTTCTAACTCAAAAGGATAGAGAAGGAAAGGGAGAGCATCCAGTTGCGTTCTATTCCCGAACCTTAAAGGAATATGAGGCGAATTATAACTTCGTTGAAAGACGGGCTTTCGCAATAGTAAAGGGACTTAAAAAGTTCCGCCATCTAATTTCCTGTAACAAAGTTCTGGTATATGTCGCACATTCTAGTGTGCGGGAATACATCATGGAGGGAGAAATCACAGAAAAAAGGGCTAATTGGATCACCAAGATCCTGGAGTATGACATCGAGGTCAGGCCTACCAAGACTATTAAAGGCAGAGGACTGTGTGAGTATATGGCACAGGACGAGGAGTTGCCTACCAAAGAGGAACAGCCAGAGCTCGTCCTGATAAATGGATCGGGATAGGAAGATGATTGGTTGAAAGATAGAATGAACTTCATGCGAACCGGAAGGTATCCGCCAGGCCTCTCATCCCAAAAAAGAAGGTATTACCAGCTTCAGAATTACGGATACACGCTAATAGAAGGAGTTCTTTTCAAAAGAAATTTTAATGGTGTGCTCCTACGATGTGTTACTTCGGGGGAGGCTGTGAGAGGATCTCAGCATTCTAATATGAAAGTGGACATTTCTCGCTAAAACTACATCAAGGTCCCTACGGGCTGGAATATTCGCGGCCTACACTTTTCAATGATTCCTACTCTCTAGTAAAGACTTGTAAAAAATGTCAGTTCTTCTCCGACAGAAGGAAGAATTCAGCAATGCCCCTCAAACCCATCGTGGCGGATGAACCATTTGCGTAATGGGGCCTGGACTTTATCAGAATGATCAAACCGGTTTCTAGCTCCGGACATAAATGGATTTTAACAGCTACAGACTACTTCACAAGGTGGGCGAAGGCTGTTCCCCTTAAGGAGGCGACGGAAGTAGAGATTGTAGACTTCCTCGAGGCTCTGGTAACAAGGTTCGGCCCTCCGAAGACAATCATTTTGGACAATGCTAGAGCATTTGTAGGCACAAAGGTATGTCACTTTGCATTAAAAAATGGAATATTCCTTAAAACATCATCAAACTATTATCCACAGGGAAATGGCCTAGCCGAGTTGACAAACAAAAGTTTAGTCCGACTCCTTAAAAAGGTCAGCTCAGAACACCAGAGGGAATGGCATAAAAATCTCTGAAAGGCGCTCTGGGCCAACTGCATAACTCCTAAGCAAGTCCTCAATACTTTGCCCTATGAGCTATTATATGGGAAGGAGGTGCTGTTACACCTATGTATCTATGGAGATCCCGGCGATCCTGATTGTTGAAATCTCTTGAGATAGAACAAAATGATGCCATGGAGGTTCGGCTTGCCGAATTATTGGAGGTACAAGAAAAAAGGGAAAATTCCCTAAAAGCAATGACAGGCCCTCAATAGGTGGTCAAATGGTGGTTTGACAAAAAGGCTTCCGACCAAGGCCTAAGAAGTGAGGACTTAGTGCTAAAATATGACAGCAGGGCTACAAAGCCAGGTTAGCACGGTAAGTTTGACAGCCTATGGGAGGGACCCTTCAAAATCATTTGGTGCATGCAACACAATGCTTTCGAGCTAGAAAATATGGAACAAGAGCCTCTAGGAATCCCGGTTAATGGGATTCACCTTAAATTGTTCCATTAAGCATCAAGCCCTACCCTGTACAGTTGTAAATAACGCTTTTATTTTCCTTTCCTGTTTTTGGCCTATCCTTTTGCTAAATCAGTTGACTTGCTACGCATTCGCTCATCATCATTAGTGGGTAAAACACCGGAGTTTCTTAAACACAAAAGTATGCTCATAAACGGAGAAAAAACATACAAGATTTGCAAACCCAGAAAATTGCACACAGAAGCAAACAGGAGCATAGATTTCACTTAAAAAGAGACGTATATATTTATATATATGTTCCTGGGTTACAAAATGGCATGGATGCCGATTTTCAAAATGTACAAGTATTAGAGTATATATATATATATGATGGCCTTTTATCAGGCTTATATGGAGCAGGTGAGTTACATCATCAGGCAGCAAGGCAAGGGGGTCATCTATCCGCAGGAATGGCTGGCAGCAACCCACACATTTACCGCAGCATCTGCTTCTTCCTCGTCCACGGGCTCCTCGGCGGCACTGGCAGCATTATTCAACGCGGCCGTCGTCGGTGGTGGATACACCAGGTCCCTGAAGTCAGTGTACCATTCTACATCGTAGAAGGGTATCACGTTGTAGCTCCTGAACAGGAAATGTAGGGCTTGGGTAACCCTTTGCTGGTGCTGGCCACGGGTCTGCAGGCAAAATCTGCTCAGGAATGGCAGCCAAACGACAACAGCTTCTTCTTCGATAAAGCGACGAAGGTCGCTGGCTGTTGGCAGGCCTATCCCGTATGCAGCATGTGTAACAACCTCGCCGAGCCCATTCAGGTACTTCATCGGGAAGATTTCTTTGACCAGCTTCAAGATAAGCGGCCAGAGGACACAAATGTCCAGCATGGACGCTACAAAGTGCGAGCACACGTTGGTGTTCACCCGATACTTATCTTCATATTCAACGCAGTCCTTGCCTAGAACCCACTTAATGGCTACTAGAACCAGCGAGTGTTTGTTCTTCGTCATTCTTTTGAGCCTTCTAGTGGAGATCTCACCTACAAACATCGTCTGTGATTTGAACGAGGTGAGACGAATTGGGGTATCCATCTCTCCTAACACTATTCCTAAGTCTGCTAAGTAATGCCGAAATCTACTCACCACCTAACCTATGAAAAGACTTGCTTAGCAGTCTTCTACTGGCCTATCACTTCTTAAACGCTAAGTGTGTTTGTTCGCTATCTACTAGCCTATTTATAGAAAATTGACAAGACGTATGCCAATCCGCCTGTAAGCAACGTGATGTATATTGGTCGCAATCTCGAAGGCCGAGTCTGCGTTTGTTCACGTTTTGGGCTGGTACATGCATGATAGCATGGCTCAAGGCATGCTTAATTAAATCAAGTTAATTAATTAAGCTTTAAAAAGGTGGCACTTGTTGGTGAAGGGACGTATGGCCGTATGCTATGGTGTCAAATCTCAAGCACATCCTAGAACCTGAGGCGATATTCGTATCTTTTTCAGACAGTGATCGTTTGCTTGGCGTAATCATTCTGGCCGGGATATTAATTGCCGGTACATGTTAGCACAAGGTGAGAAGGCCAGTTGCAAGCTCAATTTCCAAGGAGATTAGGGCATATCACACGATCTCTTGAAAGTAATGATGAAATCCGGCCGCCTCGAAAAAGCAATCAGTTCATCTTGCACAAGTTGTGGAGTTAACGGTACATGCCGAATTAAATGCAAGGGGCTTGCGCTCGCCCACCACCTTGAGGAAAGTTGTTATTATTGCATGAAAACGCTTAATATTTCTAAGTCTTTTTACAAAAGCTAAGGAATGCGCGAAGTGTTTTCTGTCTATATATCTAGTGCAAGCGTATTCAAAGGCCAGGGAGCTTACAAGTTCTGCCGCGAAAGAAAAATGTCAGAATCTTCAGCTCAGCTGATGCAAGAGGAGATTACCCAGAAACTGTATTTGGCTATTCGTTCTTCGGCCAAGGTATATGTATATGAGGATGTAGCATATGCCACTCCTGGTATACCCGCGAAGGTGAAAAGAGCCAACACAGAGGAGCTGGAGAGGCCCAAAGAGTGGAATAACCCGAAAAAGGTTAAAGAAAAGTGGGCTAATATCTACGACCCAAAGCTTGCCAGGAACCCTAAATCTCTTAAAGAGGCGGCTTGTGCAAGGTTATCAACGCCAAGGGCAGACCAAGCCATGACAAGTAGAGTCTGGCTTAGCGGTCTTCCACAATACATGGTCCCATTGGTGCACTATTGCCCAGAGGTGGTCGACGCGGCTGTTCAACGCTATAATCCAGATACCCACTGCATTGAAGGTCGCAATTTAAGGGTTCATATCAGCCCAGAAGCCATCTGGCATATGTTATGTATTCCTGATCCCGGCAGAAGAAAGGAGAATATCGAGCATTTCCACCCAAGCAAAGGGGAAAAAATATGGAAAAGGATGAAAACCGGCTCCGATTTCCTGTTAAAAGAGACTAATAAGAAAGGTGTTGCGTCCGCTAAGGCACCGAGTATCCCATTATCGCGTGGTTCATTCCGCGATGACCTCCAAGACCCCATATCCATGCTAGCATTTGTTTGCGGCCGAGATTCCGATGAGAAGATCGAGGCTTTTCAGCTAGGCCCTACAATACAGTTTCGCAAGCAGCATGAACTTTTCTGGTATGATTTTGCTCAGTTTATAGTTGAAGAAATGATACAGCAAATAGAGAATTATCAGGCGGAGAAGAAATTTAGATTTCTTTCCTACCTGGTCCACATGTTCCTGCATCAGAATCCGGATTTCTTCGCCCGATTTGTCCCACTATCAATTTTTGACGAGCAGAACAAAATAAAGTCGGTGTCTACATGGACACCCTACCTTTCCGCAACATATGACTACTATGCCTTTGCGGACTATTTCATAGTCCCGGTCCTGAATGATTTGATCGGAGAGGGTGATATCGTCCGGCTTAACACTGACCAGACTGGATTTCTGCAAGGCTACACCCCCGCTTGTGACTGGTTCTTGGGCAAGGATTTCACGATCCTTCGAATGAGGGGTTTTATTGGTAAGTCTTTCCTGCTACCGGCTTGCGTCACCGATAGAGTGCTTGCGCTGGAGGTTTTCCGGCAGGTGTGCATCATTGATTTCATGTTCTGTAGCTGCGAAAGTGTCAAGAGGAAGGGATTCTTCACTTGCCTGAAGAGTTTCAAGTCAATAACGCTTGTTAAAAAATAATCGCATGAGCTGCTAAGGGACAAGCTGGCATATCTGGGGTTAGTACTAGTAAATGATAAGTGGGATTACAACCCTTTCAATGATCTACCTGAGCCGCATATGAAAGTTACACATGTTCCCCGACCATATTGGGAGAAGCGGCGTAATAGCCGGACTGATAGAGATGAAGATTTTGTTGAATTAGCACAAATCCCTACGCCGGATACTAGGGGCCCATGGCACAAGTTCTACTTTCCAGTGGCTGTGGCTAAGGACAACCTTCCGATAGAGCGCAGCATGTATAACAAGTTGAAAGTGGGCGAAGAATGGAGCGATGAAAAAATAAAAGCTTTCTGGAGATACCGCCAGGAAACAGCACAGTTGAACGCTCCTTATAATCAATTGAAGGACGACCAGGAATTTGAAAGATGGTGGGATGAAGGC
>VDFB02081605.1:0-11249 GCA_007258455.2 Sequoia sempervirens
CAGACAAAGGAATATTCACATGCAAAGAAAATTGTTGGACTTTATTGGCATAACAATTAGCACCTCTGGAGTGCGAGTTGGTACGGACAATTATGCACACTACGTGATGAGTTCTCTTCAAATTAGGAAGGGAAGCTCCCTCATATGCTGAAATGCGTGAAAAATTAAAGTAATCTAACTCCTATCTTTTTGTATCAGCTGGAAGAGGCACAAGGTTAAGAAAAACCATGAATGTTGCAGCCAAGGACTTTCAGGTTTCACAGATCACTAACTACAACTAAACTAAAGCTCTAATCTATCCAATCTCCTCAAGAAAATAGAGCATGAGGAAAAGGAGCAGGAATGGGTTCATGATAATATTTAAGTCAGGATTTCCAATGAGATGACAACACCTATCTGAGGCGTAGGTTGAAAGAAAGATTATTAGGCGCACAACATTAAAACGACAATCCTTACTTCTAAATTCCCAAGGAGGTGACAACACCTATATGAGGTGTATATTGAAATAAATATTGTAAAACATCACATAAGAAAGCCAACTAGGACAAAAAATTGCATTGGCGAAACAAGCATACAATAAACAATCAAACTAGCCACTCCATTTAACTAAGGTGAACCAATATCATGAGAATAAAATTCAGGTAAGGCTACATAGCTATTTATTATCATAATAAAAGTTCATTGAACAGATACAAAATAACAATGCTACAGGTAAGGTTGCTCAACATGTATGCTATCATGTGCAAAAGTTAATTACAAATGAGCAAAGAGCTCTTATTTATAAACATCAAAGGTGTAGGGAACCCTAAAATCACCTTGAGTCAACTACAGTCTTGCAAGCATGCAAGATTTTATTGCTAAACCCTAATAAAGGAAACTATATATTTAACTTGAAAACTATCATCAGTTAACCAAAAGAAGACTAATCTAAATGGACATGTGCAAGAACGCACGTCCTTATTCAAATGAAAACTAAGATAAAACTCCAATTGTACATGGATGGTTTCAAAATAGAAATAACATGAAAGGTGGAACAACAAGTTAACTCAGAAAGAAGCATCGAGTTAACCGCTGTGTCTGATGTCTGTCCTGAAAGGTAGGATCTGGAGTTCACTGGTCATGATCTCTGGCAAGTAACCCCTCCACGAGGTTATTGATTGCATCACCATCTAGAGCACTAATACTTTGTCATAGCACACTATGTCTTCGCAACATCTCCTCACCGCCTGTGATTTGGCTTTGAAGTTCTCCTCTACTCTTAACCGCCTCATCAAATAATGCTGACATGATTGTAAGTTGATCTAACTTATAGCCAATGGAATCCCCATTGAAAATACCACGAATGAGCACCTGCAACTCTGACTGAACACCAGTAAGCTCGACGTACTCACCACCCTCATGTTGATACTGGAAAGGAACTCGGGATATGAAATTTCTCACGTACTAAAGTGCACTAGCCACATGTTCTCTGCTCTCAACCAACTTTGAAATCATTGTATCTTGTATTTTTGCCTTGAAGATCAATTGTGTTCTCCAAGTAAAAAAAACCTCTTTGTCTTCTTCATTAGTGATTGAGTCATATGCCATCCTCAGGTGAGAGATCATGATTTCATCTCTAGGTCTATCAATCGCCAAGTCTCGCTCCTTATCCTGGATGCATAGATGGAGTTCACAAGTGTTGTACCTCAACTGATATAACTCTGCAAGTACAAAGCAACCTTTGGTGATGAACTCTTCCTCTCAATCTACTAAGCACTTTCTGTATACAACCAACTAATTAAGCTTATTATGCTCTGCTGGAGGCTCTAGCATCTGTGGGAGTGAAGTGGTGATATTTTTTGTTCTATGCACAAGGTTAGAGATATACTGACGAAGCTGTTGGATTTTAGCCTTGAGGGCTACCTTGTCTTCTTCGTCTATTATCATTCTATCCTTTATGCTATATGTTGCAACCTAAAGGAACTCAACCTCTATTTGGCATGTGCTTCTACCAAGGTTGAACCTTATCACTTCAAAGTCTTCAAATTCTACCCCGTTCAAACTCTTATCCTCTGGAGGTGCAATGGTCTCTATGATGATCTCCTTGTCAGCATTTCTTTCTACATGAACCTGCTTCTTGATTCTTCTATCTGGCGTATCTTGGTAGACATGATCAAAATCTGAATGATCAAGAATGTAAGATGGTCACCTCCTCTTCCTACCCAGCTAATTCTCAAGCTAATATGAGTCTCAACTAATTCCACTGGAAGGGTCTGTGCTAGTCATAGGAAGCTCTCATGAGTGTGAATGTGTAGAGGTATCACTAAGTGGTAGTGAGTCTAGATCCAAATCAATATGAATCAGAACTAAAGACTGTTGTGGTGTAGGTGATGGCATGGGAGGTTGAATCTCGGGCTCTAATATGCTCTAAATTGTATTCCTGACTGGTTCCACATGCATTTATGTAACAAGTGTCTTCCCTTTTGAACTGTTAGGCGCTTTGTTCTATTTAGGAGGGTTACTCATTTTCTTTTGTTTTGGTTTCGATGAGGATGGCAGTGAAACATCCACCGATGGTGGCTCTGTACTTGGCATGACTGCCCTCCTAGTCTTCTTGCTATCAAGGTAGAGTATGTTGTTCTGAATGACTCTACTTGATCTCTCTTTTATAGATGAGTATTCTTTGGCAAACCAATCGACAGCTGGAAGTGGCTATGTATCAACCTGTTCTCTGAAGAATTAAGGAAGTACATCCCCATCATCATTTGACAATCCACCCACATCCTTTGACATGGAGACAAAGATCTGTGAGAGGGAGAATTTGTTGTAATTGCATCGACGCACCTCAAAATCATCCTTGCAGTTAACCCAATAATCCTCCACAGTAGGCTTGTGGTAAGGGTGACCACCAGGGCATGCTGAATAATGACCCCAAGGGTCATATGTGCATGCATCAACAAGGTACTTGAGATTAAAATTTTCTAACTCCTGTCCTGCAGCCTTGGCATCAACTACTTTCTTGCACTAATAGATTCTTGTTTGCATTGGAAATTTGGCAGTTGGTTTACGTTTATGGTGCAAACGTAAATGAACATCATATAATTGCCTCAGGAACTCCATGAAAACTGTTCTATCTGAAGGATAGCGAGGTAGCATAGCTAGATTTCCTATGTATCTATAAAGGCAAATGTAGATGTATGTAGGGAATTGAATGAATCAGTCCAATGAACACCATTGCTGTTCTATAGCAGTCGCGAATGTAATAGAATTGTCCCTAGTCGGTTTCATGGGCTGCTGGGCGGCGTTGAAGGCATGGAACTTTGGGTAGTTGATTGAGTTACTTAATTATTGTTCAAAAAAAAATTGTACATTAGAATTCCCTGTTTCAATCCTCTGGCCCGATACGGTAAATGGATCCAAGTATGAGACCTGGACCACATATGAAGGTGTGAACTAAATCGGTAATTTGCTTGTGGAGATATTCTTGGGATTAAAGAGGCCCAATCATAATACTCTCACCTAGAAATAATTTGTGCAATAATGTAGTACATCCAGGGCTATAATTTATTAGCATCTGCATGACTAGAAACATGATTAAGAAGAGTGATCAAAATTGCGTACTCATCCTTGTATTGTCTGCGACCCCGATTGCTTAGCAATTTATTTTTCTTCTGTTTTAACCACCTTTCTGCCATTTTGTTCTAACACACATCCTTATCAACATTGAATGCTCTTTCTCACTGGTTCATGGTAATGACCAAACTGCTCAGATGTTGAGGAATACCAAAATACCTTTCAATATCCTAGGGCTTGAGACTGCAAATCACCCGTCCATCTAGTGACTGAATTTCACAAGTAGTAGAATTGTAATGCTTGACACAAGACATAAAAAATAGCCTCTAGCAACCTAGAATCTTGGATGTTTAGAAGTATTGCATTATCTATCTTAATCGGATCCAAGATAGACTCTAGAAGCACCGTATGCAGATCTGTGTCAACTACTCTGATGAAGTCATGAGTCAAGACTAACTTAATCTTGAATTTGAGCTGTGTGTACTGCATTTTGAAAAAAATTCCTATTGACTGTAAACTCGACTATATTTTGAAAACTTTCTCTAGAATTTTGAGAGAGTCACTGCTGTGGCAAAGTGGCGTGGGAGGCTGCTTGAGGGGTGGGAGGGTGGGAGGGTGGTTGCAAGACCACAGTGAGAAGGAGAGCAGCTGGGAGGCTGGGGCGGGCAAGAGATGGACATGGGGCAGTTGCAAGACAGCCCGTGGACACCATACGAGATTTGGTTAGAAAATCAAAGCCACGAGAATTGAAGCTTTGGAGCAAATTTTTTTGAAAAATTCTAACACATGGGTTTTATAGAGGAAGCCATGCACAACCAACCCAGATGATCAGATTTGTCAAAAGTCGTTGAATCTTGGACAAGCGAAGAAAACCTAAGATGAGAATAAAAGAATTTAAGACAAAAGATAGAAGTTTTAATGCTCCGTTTCTTCTAAAATCGCCATCTTGTCTTGAAGTTTGCTGATTAATCTGGACTTGTACCTACAAGGAAAATTGGAAAATAATATTTGAAGTGCCTTCGAATGTTGATTGCTGAAGATTTCGCTAACTCAAATGAGAAAATTCGCTTGCTCTTTAATCTATGTGAGAGAAAAATGGATGCCATCTTGAATAAATAAATAAATTCATAGCTCAAAGGCACCAACTGCAAGAATAAAACCCTAATTTCAAAATAAATCTTTTGATTGGACCCCACTTTGTTCAACTAAGACTGACTCGGAGTCCTGAAATATTAAAAATATTAAAATATTCAGTTCCTCTCCACATGAATTTGCAAATTAATATCAAGATGGGCGCCAATATTAAAATATTGAGAAAAATCGCCCCATTAAAGCTTGCATGCTAGAACTGAAATTTTAATATTATTTTTTTGAGTTAACTAAAATCTCTTCAACTGGGTTTGCTTAGAATATTTTACTTATTCTGAAAAGTCCAAATTTGACTCTCTAGGCGTCCCCTAGCAAAAGTTGAGATTTTTAGCTAACTCCCTATTTTATAGCTTGTTGAAAACGTCACAGTTGCCTCTGTTGAGCTCTAATTTTTGGATGCCTAATTGATGTTGGAACTAAGCTGAGACATCCACCACGAAGCCATAATCACTGAGATGAAATATCTGTTGGGAGCTATGATTGTTAAAAACCATGTTTGATGCCTCAAAATAAAAGTCACCTTTTATTAAATTAATGTACTGGTCTCCAGACTTAGCCATTTCTCTGTTTTGCCATTTCGCACTTCAATCTACCGTTGCCGGTGAACGATGGCTCCTGTTGACTAGATTATGGATCCATTGCATAGCTAGAATAATTCCACAACCAACGACTATATGTAAGGCATCTAAAAGTTGAGTTAAGGATCCTAAAAGCAAGGGTGCCCCTAGCTAGCAAAAGCCCAATTACCATTTTAAGAATGATTTTGTAACTTGCAACTTTCACGCAAATGCTCTGCTTTGACCCTTGACACCAGGAGCTGGAGTGCTCTGATGCGCACACCATTGATCTCATTGCGAAGCTAGAACAACTTGGAAGAGATGTTCTTGGAAGTGACGAAGCGAGAAAACTACTTCTAATACCTCCAGGAGAAGGGTTCCTTTTTCAAGGGAGTATGTAATTTCCATACTTAGCCATTTTTTTGCTTGTTTTCATTCTTTAGTATTTTCCACTAATCCTTCATTCACGGGCGTTTGACAAATCTTGAGGGCTGACAATTGGATTCACTAAATAGCTAGGAGGATTTTGCACAAGTCTCGTGAAGACGATGACTATTAAAAACCCCATCTAGCTAGCCAAAAGACTAGGTACCCCTAGCCTATAGAGGTACAGGTTGATATTTTCATGTTTATCCACCCTCTATTTTACGTGCTCATTGAAACCACTATCACGATCACTCAACAAATTTGACGATCTCGCGAACAGATGCATTACGGAGCTGGGCTGAATTAGAAAAGATCCCCCAAAAATGGAATTTGCAAATTCAATCATCTAAGGGTGGGGTCCCATAAAAAAATTGCTACAACATTATTTGGAATCTTTTCCTGAAGAATAGTAGCTCCTACCTTTTAGGACTACAAATTTGAGGGGGTGAAAATGGGGTGGGGCTGGAGATTGCTCCTACAGTTTAGCAATTTTATTTGCCATTTGTAAATCATCTCAACTTTTAAGCTTCCTTAAATTCTGAAACTTAAATTTTAAGTTGAACTCGACAGTAAATAAGTTGATGAGACCACCAGCTTCCTTAAAAACTGGAGCTTAATATTTTAAGCTGAATTGCTCTACTAAGTTCATGGGGTCACAACCTTTAAAAACTTCCTAAAATTTCTCAGCAACACCCATTGAAATTTTTCATGAAACCCCCCTCCATGGGACCCCACCCTAAGGGGTCTAATTCAAGGGTGCCCCTGGGCTACAAGGGTGTAGAAACTACAATTTGACAGTCCTCGTGATGTGCAACTTCTTCGTACCTTCCACTTCCCCTTTGATTGTCAGAGTTCTGCAACTTGGATGATCTCGCTTAATATCTTGCTATAAAATTGACTGAATTTTGAAGAGATTGAATGTATCTACAACCAGAAAGCACTAAATTTGAGCCTCCATATTGAAGGGCACCCCTGGGCTATAAGGGCACAGATTTACTTTCTGCTAGATATTTTCATCCATTTCACGCTCTACAAACGTCGTGTTGGCTACTGAATTGACCATGTAGAAGCATTACTACCACTGGCGCGTGTGTGTGACTGTATTTCACCACTTTCACATGTACGGACACTGTAGAGTTGATTTGCACGTTAATTACACAAGCTTCTCCCATGTTACAAAGTGAAAAGTTTCCAGACTTAGAATATTTTTTGCACTTTTGTCATTTGAAAATCCCCTCCGCCGTGAAGCATCTCTTTCAACATCTTTCATCATAGAATGTTTTGCTTTGAGTTTCAAGCTTAGATTTTGACACCTGGTACTAGCCAATTGTGATTGACGATCTCAAAGATCCTAACTTTTCTCCTAAAAAAGTGAAAACTAGCCACTAGGCTTAAAATGGTTTTTAACTGAATCTGACTTCACCACTATGATCGCAATGTGAAATAAGCCAATCAAAATTAATTTGTTAATTCTGACAAGTTTCAATTTTTAAGGTTTCGCGACATGAAATAGGGGTACAAAAACCCTAATTTTCATTTTTTCCAAATTTTACTAGTATCTTCTCGACATCACACTGACTCAAAATACATACTTGATTTTCCCAAAAACTGTGTTTTGACATCATTTTAACAAGGTTTAGACTCTTTTAAGAAAAATGCCTTAATGAAGCAAAAAAAATGGTTTGGGTAAAACAGACTTCAAATGAGGTATCCTCACAAGAAGCCTTTTACTTTCAAAGCACAGTTCCTGAGATTAAGCTTAAGGAGACTGTATGAAGTAAATACAACAATAACCTTCAGCTATGCCATAATCATTTTCAAGATCAGAGGCCAAAATTGATAGGGAGAGCTTGGCATGCATGTGAAGAGAGATATACTCCTCTTCCTATGCATCTTTACAAGCATCTCCTCTTCAACAATTTACATTCTTCTTAGCTTAATTATCTCCATGCTTTCTAGTTTAATCGTTATGCTTTTTAGATTAATAATTTTCTACTTTCTAGTTTGGTTATTTCAAGCTTTCTAGGTAAATGATTTCCTACTTTCTAGTTTAGTGGCCTCTTAGTTTAAATTTTCATTTCAGTTGTTCCAAACACTTAGAAAATGTGAGAGAGAGTCAAGATGTCTTCTATTGCATATAGCTTTTGAACACTACCTGGTCGATACAATTGATGCATTTTCAACTAAAGAGATTGGACCTAACGATAGTCTATTAGGTACTTGCTTAAAATGGACGAGAGAGTCCATAAAATGTACATACTTGGTGAGCCTAGCCACAAAAAATTACATCAAGATTATTATATTTTGGTAGAATTGTAATGAATTCCATTGATATTTCCTCCTAACGTTGTGTTGGAATGCCTACATACTGTAAGAGGCCTGGAGTCTTCATTGTTTTACCTTTATTTCTTTGGCATATTAAACATTCAGCCACAAATTTCTTGACATCTCCTTTTATACCTTCCTAAAAGAAAATTATTTATACAATGATATGTATTTGAAAACCATGAATGTCCTCCTACTGGAGTGTCATGCATTTGAGATAATATGTCTTCTTTCAAATTGGATTTTTTACATAAAAATAATCTATCTTTGTACCATAACAAATCTTCTTTCCAAACATACTCATCGAAAGATGGGTCATATTGAAGTTTTATAATGAGATCATGTATCTTAATATCATTTTTCCACTCTTTCCGTGCAACTTCTAACCATTTTTGTCATGTTAAGTAGGAGGTATTTTCCAGAGCGGTCAAATTATGATATTGCTATCGTGATTCAATCAGAAGTTTCGAAATAAACTCATTGACCCATGTTTCTCATGAGTAGTGGTTCACAAGAACCCATCTCTCATTCTAATGAATGGTCCACTTAGCACTCATTGCATCTAGGTGATGCCTACAAAGGTGAAGCACTGGGCCTTCCTGGGAGATCATCCATCCCAGTACTACTCCAAGCACACTTAACCACAAAATTTCTCCCAAGGTTAAGCCCACTTTGCTTGCAACTCCATTTGCAAAACCTTCAGCAAGTGTTGTTGTGCCTTATGAAATCATTCATAATAGAGCCCCTTTAGCTCATCAATTGATAAGTAGGATATTTTTCCTGCACTGCTGCTTCACTGTGAGCATCACCTAGATGCAATGAGTGCTAAGTGACCATTCATATCATATATATGGCCTTAAGGAACCACTACTCATGGTTACATAATGAGTTTGACTCAAACTACATGAACCCTGAGATAGCAATATCATAATTTGACACGCCTCGAAAAATACCTCCTACTTATCAATTGATGAGCTAAAGGCTCTATTATGAATGGGTTCATATGCCAACACTTGGCCGGGCGTTTTGCAATGGTAATAACTAAGCGGGCTTAACCTTGGAGAAAACTCCCCGGTTAAGCTGCCAGCTTTGAGCTAGGAGGCATCGGATGGAAGTACTCCATTCGACTCGCTTCACCTCGCGGATGATCACCTAGATGCAATGAGTGCTGCACCATTGATATCATGAGAGATGGGTTCTTGTTGAACCACTACTCATGAAACATGGGTCAATGAGTTTGACTCGAAACTATACTCGCTGAATCCTCGATAGCAATATCATTTTTGTCATGTTAAGTAAATGACACAAATATTCACTTCCTCTGCTTCTTGTTGAGAAAGGGCATCAACTACAATATTTTATTTACCCTTTTTATACATAATTTCAAAGTCATATCCTAGCATCTTGGTAACCCATTTTTGTTGTTATGATGTTGATATAAAAAATATTTTAGACTCTCATGATTAGTCTTGACATTGAAATGCCTTCCAATTAAATATTAATGTCATTTTTTAATTGCATGAATAATGGCTAACATTTCCTTCTCATACGTGGGCCTTAGCAAGTTTTTTCCTTTGAGTTTTAGAATCTCAAATGCTAATGGACACCCTTATTGCATTAGTACTACCCCAATTCCATGTCTAGAAGCATCACATTTTACCACAAATGTTTTACATAAGTCTGGGGTAGTTAGTATTGGGGTTGAAGTGAGAGCTTCTTTTAGTTGTTGGAAGGCGTAAGTGGCTAGCTTTGACCATGAAAAGGAATCATTCTTTAGCAAAATTATTAAGGGTGCTACAATACGATCATAAGTATGAATAAATATTCTATAGTATTTTGTTAGACCCAAAAATCCTCTCAACCCTTTGATAATTTTAGGTTTTGACCATTCTTTTATTGCGAAAATCTTCTTGGGGTCTAACTTAACACTGAAAAATAAGTCCATGTGAAAATAGAATGTTGTCGATTTGATTTACAACTTTAAAGATATGAAAACTAGCATTTTATCTAACTAATGATTTTGTTTACACAAATAAATGACACCCCATATAGAACTGAGGATGTCTCTCCACATAATAACATCTTTGAATATTGTTACTAGTTACTTGATAATCAATTAACCCCTCCAAAATTTACAACACCAACAAGAAAATAAACTCTCAGTCCACCCCCAGAGTCCCTTGAAAGGTATCGTATGGTCATACATCTAATAACGACAAGATATTTAATGAAATGAAATGAAATATTTTAATAACATCCACAAGGCCAAAGTAGCCTATGGGGCCGAAGATCAATACCGAATCCTCTAACATATGAGCCTAAAAATATTTGTAAACTCCACTCAAGATCAAATCTCCTACAATGGATTTTGATGATGAAATTTGCAATTTTGTACAACCTTGACTCCTCAAAAAGGTACTTAAATTATCAACTTGTAAGGTGTCTACATATTTGGCCTAAGTGTCTTTATACGTTAAGCACTTCATGTTAAAGTACCATTCTGTCTCCACCATTCCCTTGTTACAAAATCAACATATTCTTTTTTCTCACTCATGTTTAGGTAGCATCCATCTGCCTATTTCACATCTAAGTTGATGTGAACTAGTTCTTAATTGTGCTATCAACACTTTTGCTTTTCATTTAATATTCGCTCCTATGTAGGCTTTTTCTTCATGATCCCCCTTGGGGTTAAATTCTTTGATATAATAAGCTTTCTTTTGCCCTATTTGTTTTGTCCATATAACACTTTTAAATTTTTCTCCCACATACTTTTTTATTTTCTCATATGTGTTTGGACATTCATGCATATTAACATCCCACTTTTTCATCCATTTATCATTTTGTTTCATCCATGTGTTCTTTCTTGTAGCTATCTCTTCCTCCACAATTAGATTAGGCCAACAATGGTTCTCCACAATTGGACCTTTTGTAAGTAACCTAATAACTAGACCATCACCAATGCTTCTAAGGGGAAGGTAATTATCTCGGCTAATAAAATATCATAAGGAAATGCAATCTTGATTTTAAGGTTGTTTATGATTAGATGTTTTTGGATTCTTTCCATTTGTCTCCACTTGTGATTTGACATACATTACTACCCAAAATTTCACACCCATAGAGAATCACTAGAGTAACAAGTAAGTTGAAAAGTGTTCTCTTGGTTTTCCAATCCCATAATTTTGCATTTCTACATCTATTTTGTAGAGAGTAGAATGCTTTCCACCCTCCTTGAATTATTTT
>VDFB02081607.1:0-10289 GCA_007258455.2 Sequoia sempervirens
AATATTTTCTACAAGTTAATATCATTTAAAAAGCGTATGCACTTCTCTTGCACTTCATGGAAATCTTGAGAATCAAAATTCTTTTGGTGATATTAGGTTGTCTAAAAGATTTCCTCCACACTTCAATTTGGGCTTTTAAAATTGAAAAAATCTTGCTAGTGTGAATTAGGTATATCGTGTGTGTTCTCTCTTTGTTCGCGCAAACAAAGATTGATCGAACTATGGATGTGCATGCTTGCTTTTGTTTACCCTTAGAGGGGCCTACCTAAGACCAATTCAAAGGCGACTCCAACTAGTTTTTCACTTAGGCCAATATACAGATGGATAAGACTAAATTGTCAAGTCCTCATGGTATGTAGGCCTTAGACGTATAGTGTCTTTTAGAATGGGGTACTGCCATAAAAAGTATAAGTGCCCCTAGTAGGATTGATCAAAGCCTTTACTGGCTTGTTGGACGCCCACAAGGTGCCATGTCCCCGATCACCCTGACTAAGAACCAATTTGTATAGAGGCCAAAATCCTTACTATTTGTTGGTGCAAGAACGGTCGTTTTGAAGCCATCCCACATTTTTGTGATTTTTGGTAGAGATGAAAAGTTCATCATGGGAGATTCATGAGAACTGAAGCTTGGATAACTCGTAGAAGTGAGTGTCGTCGAGGGGAGTCAATGTGGTCAAGCTTCTAATCATCCACCAAAAATAGGCACAACTGGATTTATCCAAGTGGGAATTCAACAAATATTGTCTCTTTCTATCCTAGGGTTGTGCATCATTTTGGAATCAAAAAACACTTTGCTTGGATCTAAAACATTGGAAAAAAAACATTCAACCAA
This sequence comes from Sequoia sempervirens, assembly GCA_007258455.2. NCBI lineage: Eukaryota > Viridiplantae > Streptophyta > Pinopsida > Cupressales > Cupressaceae > Sequoia > Sequoia sempervirens. The sequence goes on from VDFB02081607.1 coordinate 833, forward strand.
ATCATCAAAATTTCAAACCCTTTAGGAGGAGCAAATATCTTTGAAAAAAAGTGCTATTGCTTGCCCTAGGGATTCTATCCTTAGAGGCTTCTAAGTATTTGGATTTATATCTCAATTTTCTCTCACTAAAGTCAACATTAGGGAACTATTGCCTTGATTTCCTTGATTTCCACATAATGGAATTTGTGGGATGAAAATAAATTGGGACATTGGACATTTAGTTTGAAAAGCTAAGGCAAGAAAGTGTTTGTGGTAAAAAGAATTCATTAAGCAAAGATAAGAAACAATTGAACCCCACACATGTGTTTTTCCAAATGATTTCCTAAAAGATCAAAATCCAAAAACCAAAGTCTAAAAGTATTAGTCCAAGAGCTCTCAAGAAATGTCTCTCAACACTTTACAAATTTAGAGAGAGATTGGTCTTCAACTTTTACAAACGTGCTTCAAAGAACAATCCCAATTTATCCAAATCAAATCCAAGTCAAGACCAAATCAAATACAAAATTAAAAATCTAAAGTCCTAAAGTCTAGTATCTCCTTCAAGGTTCCTAAGAGTTCAATCATCCACAAATCATTCATCTTTTCATTATTTCATCACCATCCTTTGATCCTTAACATCTTAGACTTTCTTTTTTGTACCTAAAGTTTAGATCAATCGAAGGAGTTAGGGGTTCACCTCCCACATTCTTGAAAATTTATCCTTGTTTTATGGTCCAAACTAGATCTCAACACAAGAACATGGAAACAATCAAAGAAACATCTAATTCAAGTGATTTGAGTCAAATTGTTCCCGAAATCAATCCCATTGGATCTAACAATCCCCAACCCAATCTTCCTCTAATACCATAGGATCCCCAAGAGGAAGGGGGCAAAGTGGAGGAAATCACCAACAATTTCCTAGGAATGAATCAAGATGAAATCATAGAAATGGTCCAAAATCCCGAGACTCACAAAATTGTTAATGTCATGATGAAACTTAATCCTTCACAATATATGCTAGAATTGGCAAAAGAAGGGGCTAAACTACCTTCTGATTTTCATGTAAGCACTATTGTGGAGAAACCTCCTAGGATTATGCCTCTAGTCTCATTCACACCCTCCTTTCAAAGCATCACTCAAACCATCCCACAACCCACATCATCTCTTACTCCAACTCAACCTATTGTCAACAAGGGGAGCTTATTGCTTCATGCTCTTCAAACACATCCCCTTGTAAACAACCAAGACTTGGATGAAAACACCATCTTGGGTCAATCCATCCCATTAGATCCAAAACACCCATACATTCTACTTGTCTTTCATGAAACCAACAATCCATCCCATTTCTTTGTGACACTGACTTATCCTCTTAACACACAAGTCTCTCTCCCCATGACCTCACAAGGAGAGGGTGGATTATTTGGACAAGGGGGAATCTTTGACCCCTCATCATCATCATTTCCTCAAGGGAATTCCCCACCCATATTCCCACCATTTCCACCTCTACCACTAACATCCACACCAATCCTCGATTTAGGGCAACCCCCTTTACCAATCCTCAATCAACAAAATCAAAATAATCCCCCAATCATAAATCAAACCATCATACCGAATCCTCTGATCATGACATCGGTATCACAACAATAGTTGGAAACAATCAAAACAACACAAGTAATCAATACATCATCTACAATACCCCAAATACCCCAAAATGTGGTCTCCCAAGGACCTATCATATCAACTACACCATCCACCATACAAATCAATCCAACAACAACTCTCATCACAACATCTCACACCATTTTGAATCCTCCACCACCACCACCAAAAGCAACCATGGAAAACCAATATAGCATCACACTACAAGCTGCCCAACAAGCCTATCAAAAGACACTTCAACAATTTCAAAATCAACAAGATACACAAGTTGCACAACAAGCTGCTCAACAAGCATAGGCACAACAAGCCGTACAACAAGAATAACAAGTGGCCCAAGCCCAAGATTTATTGCAACAACAACAATCTGCCCAAGCTGCCCAAGCTGTGCAAGTAGCTTAGGCAACTCAAGCTGCATAGGCAACTCAAGCTGCACAGGCTACTCAAGCCGCATAGGCTGCCCAAGCTGCACAAGTTGTTGAACAAGCTCAAGCTTAGGAACAATCCCAATATCAAGCACAATAGGAACAAGTGAAAGAACAATACCAAGTAGCTCAACAAGCCCTGCAATAGTACCAAGCACAACAAGAAGCAACCCAACTATTATCCCAACAACAAGTGTTGTTGCCACAACAACATCAAGACCCACAACAACAATTTCAGGCATATCAACAAGCATTGATCACACAACAAATCTTGCAAAAGACTCCCCCAAACATGCAAAGCACCCCACCCATCACTCAAACGATCAAACGATCTCAAAACATATTCACTCAACCTCCCAATTTGCAAAATGGTGTGACGACACAAATCAAATTGCTCTCGCAACAAGTGCTCGATCTCCAATCTGGGAAAACAACAAAAACACTAAGTAATTTGTGCCCCTATCCATTCGATAGGGTTACGGGACATTATAACCCGACCAAAATAACCCTGGAAAAAATAACCCAGTCACAATAACCCAAGGACAAAATAGCTCGGGGTCATAATAACCCAAGCCAAAATAACCTGGACAAAATATCCCCATATAAGAATAGAAAGTAAATAAGTTTATAAATTACATGTATGTTGCTAAAAAAACTTTATTATTCAAATTTTCAATTAAAGTGTCAAATTATGAGTGATGCCTCTTATATAATATAAAATGTTATGGTTATCATAACCATCAACCAATCTTTTTATTCTTTCTTTTTGTTCACGATATTTTTTCCTACTTGATTTCCCAATGTATCCAACCATATATTTCTCTATTCTATTCTCTTGGAGACTCTATTCTTTTTTCACTGCTTTGATGAATTTTTAGACTGAGTTGTATGATGCTTGAAGCAATTCACTAAATCCTATATGCCATCCCTCAATAGTATTATTGGTTATGGGAAGATCATCTTGAGTAGTTGAATAGCAATTCCACATTGTGATTAGAAACTTGGGTGATCGTCTGTTGCCTCTTTTGGTTAGTCTACCAATCCATGTGTCTTCAAAATCATCAATTATTTCACAGTGCCTTTATTTTATAATTATTTACCATTTTATATAGGTTATTTAAGCATATTAAAAGGTGTTTAAAGGCTATTTTGAGGGTATATAATGGATATATGGTTTTAAAAGGAAAATGACCTAAATAGCTATATAATTGCCCTCACAATCATATTTGTAATTTATTTTTATGTCATTTCTACTTTACTAGCTTGATCTAAAATGACCTTGGGTTATTTTGTCCATGGGTTATTTTGACCATAGATTATTTTGTCCATGGGTTATTATGACCCTGGGTTGTTTTGTCTTTGGGTTATTTTGGTTGGGTTATTCTGTCCAGGGTTATTTTAGCTGGGTTATTATGTCTTATTATTCGACAGAAGCCTTGTGATGGTGTCATTCCCAAAAGGGTTTGAAATCCCTAAATTTGACAAATATAGTGGGATGGGTAATCCTGAAGATCACATCAGGGAATTCTAGGTACATTGCATGGAAGTTGCATACGATGAAACATATCTAATGAGACTATTCCCTCGAAGTTTGGTAGGACCAGCAATGGAATGGCTCTCTCACCTTCCTCCTAGAATCAAAAAGTTCCAAGAAATTGTGGATGCATTCATAAAGAACTACGCATTCAACATAGGCATGGATGTGAGTCTAGAGGAACTATCTGCTCTCAAACAAGATAAGGGGGAAACATTTGCAACCTTCTTACAATGATGGCAATCCAAGGCCAATAAGAGCAAGTGGGCCATGCCAGAGGAACAACAAATCTGCACTATCATTGCCAATCTCAAAAAAACGTTGTCATTCCATCTAAATATGCAATGTATCACCACATACAATCATTTGATCCCCAAGGTGCTCAACATCAAAAGACCCTTATTGCACAAGGTGGGACACCCACATATCAAGAATATCAAGACAATCACCCTTCCACCAGTTGTAACAAAAAAAATTACACATGGGTGAAAAACAAAAATGTCACTAATGATGGTGTGGTTGATGCCAAGGTCATAATTAGTGCCCCAAAACAAAACACGCAATCATACCAATAACCACAAGCCAACAATCGAAACAACACACAAGCCAACACGATATCACAACCACCCAATAATCAAGCAGTCAACAATCTAAGCAATCAAGAGGGACCACCCCTGTGAAACAAATATCCACCCAAACGAAAATACACAGCCCTTGGGGAATCAATCGAATTTGTCATGAAGAAACTGGTAAAAGAGAATCTCATTGAAATCCCCGTCTATGAGAATTATCAAGAGCCCCAAGTAAAACCACCATGGTATAATGAGAACCACCTTTGTGATTTTCATAAAATCAAAAGGCACACAATAGCTAGTTGCATGAGACTGAAAAATATGATCAAAGACCTTATCGATCATAAAGTCATAAACATTGAACAACCTACTAGAAATCAAGACCTTAAGATATACACAAATTTGATGTCAGATCACAATAAAGGGAATAACCATGGAAAGACAAAGTATGGAAATGTAAACCATGTTTACGATCATGTTATCACATCCCTAGATGAATGGGTCACTATTGTTAATGTCAAGGGAGCCAAGGTTGATTGTGAAGTCACCACACATGGAAAAAAAGTTACCATTGCTGGATCATCACAACCACCTAGGGCATCCACCTCAAATCCAAAATCTATTCCCAATGGTTATAATGTCTTAGACTAGCTGAAAAGAACCCCCACTCATATCTCCATCATGGAGTTACTGAATATCTCACCTGCACATAGAAAAATTCTAGAGGAAGCATTGGCTTCATCCACCGTCTCTACGGATCTTGATGCTGAACAATTCCAAGCTATGGTTAGACACCTCACTACCCCACATCTCCTAACATTTTCTGATCAAGACTTTCCCATTCAACCATCTCATAACCACGCACTCCATCTCAAAGTATTGGTCCATAAAAACAAAGTCAAAAGGGTCTTGGTGGATGGAGGTGCAGGTCTAAACATTTGTTCACTCAAGCTAATAAAGAATCTGGGATTCTCCTAGGATGCCATTGAAAAAGGTAAAGGTATTACCATTAGAGTGCATGATGATCAGGAAAGATTGTCTCAAGGCACTATTCAACTCCCTATTCAAGTAGGGCCAGCCATCATGGAAACCACATGCCAGATCCTTGACCTTGATTTACCTTATAATATTCTCCTAGGGCGTCCATGGATCCATGGGATGTGAGCAGTTGCATCTACTTTCCATCAATGTGTCAAATTTCCCTACCAAAATCAAGAGGTCACAGTCCATGGTGATCCTGAGCACTTTTATTATTGCAAGAACTTGGAAGCAAAGTACTACAAAATCCCTCAAGTCCCAAAGAATGATGAAGGCCCTTCAACCCCATATGTAGACCCAACTACCTTAGCCTCCACCTCTAAGACAAAGACACCCGCCATTCCTGACATATATGAAATCAAAGTCATTATCCAAGACAATGGGTGTGGGAATTACATAATGAAAAAAAGTTCTTTCGTAGTGGGAGAGTTACCTCAATCTCTTAGGTCTTGTGGGCAGCCCCAACCGATTGAAACATCATCCCAAACTTTTAAAATAGACCCCTCTAGATTCAAATGTTGGGGAGACCTAAGTTGGGAAGTGGTAGATGAAAAGGACATATCAAGTTTGCTATACCAAGATGAAAGGCCTAAGCCTAATCTTCCTATGGATGATAGTAGCAAAGGACTACAAATGATGCTTGGTATGGGCTATAATAGAAACAAGAAACTTGGATAGAATGAAAATGGTCTTCTAGTACCACTCATTCCTAAGAAGTGTATAAGAAATCTTGGCCTTAGATGTACCCCTTCGAAGGTAACCATACTTGGAAAAGCGGCCCCAGTTAAAAAAGTCAAAGCTCCCCTTCAGTTACTAGTATCCACAGGTTTTCCCTTAGATAACTTTACCTTTGACATAAATGATGTGTGCAATGATGAAGATCCCATAATTGACCTATCCATGTATTCGAAGTTCCTCCTTCTCATGATTAGTACCCTATCTTTTGAGTCAAAAAACCAAACCCATGAGCTAAACTTAGTCTATCACCAACTCATAGATTATGACTAGCGAGGACCACCAATTTTAGACACATTCGAAAATGATGAGGCTCTCTCAGAATTCATGGGATTGCGAGATACGATACCATATGGAGATCACAAAGCTGGATTCGACATTGAGCTTGACACACATGCCTATTATGGGGAAACGATTCAATCCTTCAGTCACAAAAGTGAAAATTAAAGAATAATATCTTAGTCTTTAAGTGAAAACCACACTATGCAGTCTCAGACCCAAAAGTAGTAAAAATGAAGGACACATCCAATGGTGAAAACCTCTACGGGCGTAATGTCGGGGATGGGGATTCAATATTCCTGGTGCTATCCATCGGGGAGGCAGAACAGTCTTGGCGGAGGAAATTGCAATCCTAGTCAACCCCAGGAATGGGAAGAAATGCCACATATCACTTTCTATGCAAAGTCACTCTTGACAGAAGAACATGAACTCCTAGTTGTGTTCCTAAGAGAAAGAAAGAAAAACTTTGCATGAACTTATGCCGGCATGCCTAGGCTTGATCCAGAAGTTTTGGTTCACCACCTAGCTGTATATCACGAAGCAAAACCGGTAGACAAAAGAAAGTTGAGAAAGATGCATCTACAAATAAGCAGTATTGGTCAAGATGGAATTGCAAAAGCTCCTTGATGTGTGATTTCATACGGCGATTGATTATCAAGTGGTTTCAAATCTTGTACTTGTTTCAAATCCCACTAGGGGCATCCACATCTGCACTGACTTCAGAGATTTGAATAAATCATGTCCCAAGGATGATTTCCCTCTCCCAAACATAGATATGATTGTGGATATGATGGTTGGACATGAAATGCTATCACTAATGGATGGATTCTCAGGGTATAATCAGATCATGATAGCTAAGGAAGACCAACACAAGACATCTTTCACTTGTCCATGGGGGACATATTGCTAGAATATGATGCCATTTGGGTTGAAAAATGTAGGAGCTGCCTATCAAAGGGTCATGACACTAATCTTCCATGATATGATTCACAAAACTGTGGAAGATTATGTGGATGACATATTGGCCAAGTCAAAGAAACGTTGAGATCACACACCAGCTCTAAGCTCCATCTTTGACAGACTGGAAGAGTACAAGGTCAAACTCAATCCAAAAAAGTGTGTCTTCAAGGTACAATTAGGCAAGTTACTAGGATACATCGTATCTATGAGAGGAATCGAGATAGACCCCACCAAATTCAAAGCCATTATAGAGATGGAGACACCAAGGACATTAAAATAGTTAAGGGGTTTGCAGGGAAGATTCCAATCCATTTGTTGATTCATAGTGCAACTAGTAGACAAGGCTATCCCATATTCTCATCTACTCCACAAGGGGGTAGCATATGGGATGAGAAATGTGATCAGGCTTTCAATAAGATCAAAGAGTACTTGCTCACACCGCCAGTTCTTATGCCACCAATTCTAGGAAAGCCCTATGATCCTATATATATAAACAGTACCAGCAACCCTTAGCACTCTCTTAGCACAACATGATGAAAATGGGAAAGAGAGAGCTATTTAATACATCATTAGAACCATGGTAGGACACGAGTTGAATTACACATCCATTGAGAATGCTTGCTTAGCAGTTGTGTTCACCACAAAAAAAATTAGACACTATATGTTAGCACATTAGATAAAACACATTGCCAGGATAGATCCTCTCAAGTATCTACTTCTAAAGCAATGCTCACAGGGAGAACAACTAAATGAGTTATGATCCTGATAGAACTTCACAGTGACTATGTAGAATGAAAAGGCTATTAAAGGACAAGCAGTTGCGAGATCGAGTTGGTAGAGGCATAAATATATTGAGAGAATCCACTTGTATTAGAGTTCCCCAATGAATCCATCTTTAACGTAAGTGTATCAGATCACTGGAAAATGTATTTTGATAGATCCTACACACAACATGGGTCAAGAGCTGGAGTCTTCTTCATTACACCATAAGGGGATTGCATACCCAAGTCATACAAGCTGTCATTTCCTTGCTACAAATAACATTCACGAGAATATGAGGCTCTTGTCCATAGAAATTTGAGAATTATAGTGTAATAGCAGATCATAGCCTCAAGGTCTATGGAGACTCGCTCATCATCAACCAGTGGTAATGAGTGTCAAATGAAGGATGGCAAGTTGACTCCATACAAAAACTAGTGGAAAGCCTCAAATAATTCTTCATTGACATCACGTTTGAGAAAATACCAAGAGAAAATAATAGAGCAGCAGATGTTATGGCAATAATTAGATCGCTATTGGATATCCCACACAATGTCCCTAAGCAAAAATTCCTCTTGAAGAGCTTCTCGTTACCGGCATTGATGCAAGGAGTCTAAATTTGTGTGTGGAAATTGTTGGTCCGATCCCCAGTATCATGATGTATACACCTACTTAGGAATAGAAGGTCCTCCCCAGCGATATAACCTGAACTTTAAAGAGACATTTTATCAAAGTCATCCTATTTTTTTATCTTATAGAGTTACCTATCTAGTAGAATCTATTGGGAACCTTATTCCTGATGCCTTTAACGTTAGAGGCTTTGGCTAGCAACAGGGTACACAATGGCATTTGTGGAGTGCTTGTTAGTGTATGACCTTGGCTAGAAACTACTAAGAATGGAATTTTCTTATTTCTAATGGAAAAGAAAGTTTGACTAACATTTAGAAATTATACAATTGTAACAACATGGGGATCATCCATGCACCAACTTAAGAGCTCCACCTGATCATTACACCATGGCCCTTTTCACAATGGGGGCTTGATCTCATTAGCAAAATTACCCCCACCTCATCCAGTGGACATAAGTTCATCATCACCGCCACCAAGTACTTCACGAAGTGGGTGGAATCCATCCCCATGACCTATATCACAAGAAAGTAGATATCCAAGTTCATCCTAAACTACCTAATTTTCTGCTATGATGTCCCTCAAGCCATTATCTTAGATAACGGGACACCTTTCAAAAATTAGGATGTTCAAGACCTATGCCAAAATTTTAATATCCAACATTTCTTTTCCACTCTATACTACCCCTAGGGAAATGACCAAGCAAAAGCTACTAATAAGATCATCGTGAAAATCCTTAAGAAAATAGTCAATGACGCTACTTATGACTAGCACCTGCAGCTGAATCCCACCTTATGGCCCCACCGAATGAGTATCTGCACACCAATGGGTTCCACCCCATTCTCCCTAGTCTACAGATCATAAGCCATACTCCCTATTGAGATCGAGCTCCC
>VDFB02081608.1:0-69612 GCA_007258455.2 Sequoia sempervirens
CCCATGGAGTGGTGAAGGTGATCTTGTTTTGATATTTAGTTGCAATATATATTTGGTTGTAACCTAAGAATCCATCCATAAGGGACAACATGCCATGTGTTGGTGTAAATAGGTGTTTTACCTATCTAAGTCCTAGGATGTTATAAGTTAGTTGTCTAATCCTATTCCTCACCTTGCCTATATAAGAAAGGCTTCATATGTACATTGCTATATTCATTTTGGTTGATATTTTGGCATTCTTGCATCCTTAATGATAACATGATATTTTTTCCATCTCCCTTTTGAAAGTTATTTTGTCTTGCAGGCAATCCTGGAGTATTGGAAAGTTCACCATAAACTCCTACATGGTATCAGAGCTTCAATGTTGCAGAGTTCTTCCTAGATCTTAGGGATCAATCTTGGCATGAACTTTTTGTTGGGTGTGAGTTGGGATCTTGAGAACCTCGCCATTAAATTTAGGGTGTCAGAGAAAGTTAGGTTTGGCTTTTTTTTTTCAATTTTCATCATATGTTGACCAATCTACAAGGGTTTGAAGGAAGGGTTTTAGTTGCCAAGTCCAAGGTGTAGCTAATTTTTTGATGTAGTTTGGGTGAAAAATGACCTTACCATTACATTTGGAAGGCCTGAGAACCTAAGGATCCACTATCAAATAATCCAAATATGAGATTTTTAGTCAAGGCATGAGGTAATTTGTTTTAGGTTGTATGGATCCATACTTGGCCTTATGATTGCACGACACCATTTGAGGATTATTGTAGTTATTAGATCTGCATCAATGCTTCTATGGGACATGCACAATTGATTGAATCAGTATATCCTTAGAATATTCCTTTGTGTTATGTTTGCATACCATGACTATGTCACCTCTACGGTTGGTGTACAAGTTTGTCAGGGGTGGTCAAATCTTTGTTAGAAGTGTATGCTAGGCTTTATGGTCATATCTATTTTATTTATACAAAAATATTGTTTAAAATAACCTACATTTGTTTGTTTTTTATTAGGGGGGAAATAGGTTTTGATGGGGCCCTAAAACCCATTACAAACAGTTTTTTAATGGACTTGAAACCTAGACCAAGAAAAGCATGTTGCTAAAAAGATAAACCACAAACCATCAACTCATCAATAGCAACACCAAATAGAAAATATAGGACTACACCAGTTGTACAAAGGTTTTGAAGGGACCTTGAACCCTATACAACAAGGTTTTGATCAAGACCTTAAACCCAAGAAAAGAAAGGGACCTAAAACTCTAATAGAAAATAAGAACCACCTAAGCCAACCAGGAAACCATCAACCTGTAACAGCCAGACTGTGATAAAGAAACTGCCTGAGTTAGTTAGGCACTAAACACAACCTGCAACATCCAATCTACAACAAATAATCCACTCAACACTGAGGCAAAACATAAAGGGAAACAAAAGCTCCCTTCAAGAATAATCAATTTCACCAAACTCCCTACCTCAACAAGAGAGATGCAAGGAAAAATTGAGTTAGAGAACATTTTTGAACACTCAAAAGCATCAACCTTCTTGCATCACCATCCCACCCGATCACTAACTCAAGCTCCACCTCAAAAGAAGAGAACTCCCCTCTATAAGAGAGGACTATAAAATGTAAACCCTTCCTACCAAAGATACCGCTCTCCTGCACACACAATCTCCACCTCAATAAGAACCTATAAGAAAGGAAAGATCTTTCCACCACATCTACAACCTCCAACTCCACCTCAATAATAGTCTCCACCTCAAAACAAGACACTAATTATATAACATGGTAGAAAATATTTGCAATAGAAAGGATTGACTTAATATCCTTTGGCATCACAAGCTCTTGGTACATGAAACAAGATTTAGATAGCAAGCCAACCAACAAAAAAAAAAAAACATCTACCCGAGCCTTCAAAATACTCATTTGGGATAACTCAACCATTAGAAAAGAGATAACCCCCACTTGCAGCAAAATATTCATAGCCAACCAAGGTACCAAAAATACCCTTTTAACAAGACAACCCAAAAAAATAACAACAAAGAAGATGAATGGCTTCAACTAGTAGAAATAAATCTATAGAAAAAAAGAGCCAAGCCCCAAAATAAGAAAGGAATTCACTATTTGCACATGGCGTTCAGAAAGAAAAAAAGACACCTGAATAAGGAGGAACAAGAAACACTCTTCTACAAATGACATGGAAACAAAGAGAAAAACTTGATCCATGAGCACCACATTTCAAAAGCCAGCACTAGAAGAAATCGTCTACCAACACCCAACAAAGAAATAAAAAGCAAGGGTGCCAACACAACACCATCTGCCAAAAATAGATAGGGACCAAATAACAACAACTTGTCTACCATTAGCAACACTATCACTTCCTTACGAAATCCAAAGAACCAACTGGAAGAACATTTCAAACTCCCGCTCTCACTCTTCTTCTTGCTCTATCACTCTTGACAACAACCCTCAATTACTTTTGTCGACAACACACTGCCATTAGCAACTCTACCGCTTCCTTGCTAGCCCCAATAAGATAGCGATTAGGAATCCCCAACCACCGCCCATCCATCTTGTCCTCAAAATCAACATCTCCCTCACCCTCTGCAATAGGGGCATTCAAGTTCTCTTACCCCCTCTCCTTTTCCCGTCACTTGCCATCAACCATTATTATAAGGGGGGGATACCTATGTTTGTTATTATTGCACTGACCATACATTTATGGTGACAGTCGCTACGACATTGTCAATATTTATTATGTGACCATCCACTTGTGTATTATGTCGAGCAACACTTGGTCATGGGGGCTTAATGCCTTGGGCCCACCCTAGCATGGGGCCCCCCAACTGCCTCCTCTAATGTGCCATCATCATTGGGGTAGAGAGGTTTTTAATTTTATGAATGCAATGCCTACAATCATATGGGAGACCATATTTTATCCCTCAAGGGCTATATTTTTTCCCCTATTAAGTTAACTAAGTACTTTTCTATGTTAATTGAGGTGAGCTATTATTAGATCATTCTATCTCATTGCATGTGATGTTGACACTTGTCTTGATCTAATCCCTTTTCCATTTAGGGTTGCTACCATATAGCACTCAACCCTCATTATATTATCACTCTTCTACTCTCTCGAACTTTGATATTTTCTCAACAACTACTCTCAAACTTTGAGGACTCTTTTTTTCCCTAAAGATTCTTGAGGTTCATTCTGTAGCTTTTTCTGTTGAGGAATATTGCATATATTGTTTGTAGATCTCTTGTGTGGAAGGTGTTCTTGTTCATTTTTTGATTATATGGCTCATATTTTTCACAATTCTAATAGGTGGGAGAGGTAGAGAGATAAAATCTTTGAAAATCAAGGTTTATTCTTATTTAATAATTTCATCATTATTTTGATCAAGTATTGATTATCTAAATCTAATTTTTTAATTGGAGCATCTTGAGATCATCCACAACCTTCAATAAAAATTGTGTAGAGAAATTTACCATCATTTAAAAGATGTGATGAAATATTTAAAATTTTAGGGTTTTGCTTTTAACCTACAAATGTTAGCTCCAATTTTTTTTGCATAAAAGAGCTAAAAACAAGTAAGATATGGGTAGCAAAGCCTTAAAAAAAATCTAATAATCTAATAAAGATGTTGGTTTCACTAGGTGTTCCAAAATGTGGAGTATGAAAATATGGATCACAAATATCAATAACGAAAAACTCACTCTCACAATCACACAATGAAGTTCAAGAGCTTGGCCCAAAATATGAAATTTAGATAACAGTACAAAAAGTCATCATAGCTAAGATCTTGATTTGCTCCATTTTTTGTTGCTCTTTAAAGTAACAAAATATGAAAGAATAATAATGATAAGATGGAATGATAATGATATTTCTGATAAAAAATAAATGTTACCTATGTTTGATAAATGATAATGATAAATTTTTGCTAATGATCAAATTCTTGAATGCTTGAATGCTTGATAGTGATAATATTGCTTTAGTAACTTCAATCATAAGAATGCTAGGAGGTTTGAATGAAATAAAAACTTCTTTATATGTTTCACTTGACATTTTATCAATGGCGGAGATTGATTTGTAAGACCAATGGATAGGAAAATTTAAGATGGAGTGCCCAAATTTTGAAGAAGGTGTATTTAATTCAAATGATAGCTTGGAGAAATAAATAAATATTGATTTATTTATCTAAGAAGAAAATATTTAATTTAAATAAATTATTTGTAATTTATTTTAAAAAGGAGTGTTAGTTATTTGAAAATTATTTAATTATAGATGATATATATAATTTAAAAGAAGAATCTTAATTAAATAATTTCTTTAAATTTAGTTATTGTTAGAAGGAACAAAAGATAAATTATGAATTAATTAAATAGTTAAAATTATATAATTAATATAGATATGGAAAAAAATAAGATAATTAACAATTCAAAATCGTTTAATTATTATAGATGAAAGAGGAAAATGTTAGCTAATTAATACAAATAGAAGAAATGACAAAAATAGTGATGATAATAAGATGAAAATGCATTAGTCATTTTTTGGTGTCTACAATATGACTTTTACTTAGAAGATTATATTTTTAAGACTAAATATAAAAACAAACATATATTTGTTGTGAACAATTAAAAATAAAAATAAAAAAAATTGAATAATCAATATTTACTTTAATGATGCTTTCAATTAAAATCACACATTTTGTAAGATTTATTATTAAATAGACTTTGTTGAAATTGATTCATAATAGATAATATATCTAATATAAAACACAATAAGATAACTTAAACAATTTAGAACCTAACTTTCAAAGGAACTAATTGATCTGATTACTACATCATTTGTTTTATTTTTTAACTTTGTATATAATAAAGTTCTTGCTTCGAGAGAACTGAATATTTAAGATCAAACATAGAAAAATCATATAATTGTCGAACCAGAGTCAGTAGAAGAAAACATCTTCTCGTTTTTTCCATAAAAACAAGGAAATTGTCTGTAAGCAGGACAAATTAGTTTACTGTACATCAAACTCTTTCGACCAAGCTCCTCCACATATATGGCATCTCAATTAGTATATCATGTCGTATATAGTTAGAACCATTAGGGAACATATAAATTAACTATTTGATCTACTATTAATATTAATTACACTTCCATAAGCATTTGATACCAGTCAGAATTTCATACGTCATTGTTTGTAGTCTTGTCAAAGCAATCAAAGGACCAAAAGAGAATGAGGCAGAGATCCCTATATAGAACCAGACTGAATTGGCCAGAGTGCAATCTAGTACTTGTAAATGCGTCTAGATCTTCTAATCAATGGAGACGAATGCCTGCAGTTCTGATCCTTTGTATGAGAAAATCATATGCAAATCAAATCTTTATAGAGCTTATGTTGGCCTTCATTTGCTGCTTTTATTATGTTTCCTATCCCATCGTTTACTGCATCCTTTTCATGAATCTTTTGGGCTTTGGATAGTAGCTTTTACATGTGAGCTTTGGTTTGCTTTCACGTGGGTGCTCTATCACAACATGGCATGGAAGTCTGTTGAGTATAAAACATACCCAGAGAGACTTGCAGAAAGGTGGAAAGGCATATTCTCTATTTGCATATTTGTTTTTATCAGAGAGTAAAGGTTTTATGTTTATTTCTCTTCGAAACACTGAATAAACTTAGATGTTATTTTTTCGACTTGTAGATATAGTGGAGATTCTGCTTCCAAGCTTCCTGCTGTGGATGTAATTATCACTACAACAGACCCCTTCAAGGAGCCTGCATTAATTACTGCCAATACAGTTCTTTCTGTTCTTGCACTTGATTATCCAGTAGAAAAATTTGCATGTTATATCTCAGATGATGGTGCCTCTCCCATCACTTTCTACTCTTTAGTAGAAACTTTGAGTTTTGCCAAAAAATGGGTGCCCTTCTGCAGAAAGTTCAAACTACAGACCAGGGCCCCTTTTATGTACTTCTCCAAAGAGAAAGAATCCTCTCATCCTGATTTTGTCCGAGAATGGCAAGACATGAAGGTGATGATGTGATTAAACTAAAGAAATCAATAGTTCCAGTGTTATTGAATTGCCATGGCTCTTAACATTTTTTAATGCTTATTTGTAGGATGAGTACGAAGGTTTGAAGAAAAGGGTAACCAGAGCATTGGAAGAAAAACAAGTTCCACCAGATTTCAGTTCTCATCATAGTGTTGATGGGTTTGTGTATAGAAGCTCAGATATTAGAGACCACACAAGTATAGTACAGGTAACAACAAGATAGTGAAGTTTAAATTCATTTTTCTATCTTTTTGCAGTATAATCTTAAATGAAGGTAGTAGGAATTTCTCTAGAGGGTGAACATCTCTAACTATTATTTATTTAATGTGTATCTATAGGTTATTCATGAAAATAAAAAGGTTCATGAGAAGGAAGCTGATGCTTTGCCTCATCTGATATATGTTGCTAGAGAAAAACGCCCTAAGGTCAACCATCATTATAAAGCTGGCGCCATGAATGTCATGGTAATTAGATTTTCATTATTCATCTTCCTAGGACTTTCATGAAAAAGTTTTCAACAGCTGCTTGGAAACTCTAGTTTTGATTCTCAAAGAATACATAATATTCTAATGTAAACTATAATAGGATTTAACTTTACTGGATATGTACTATTTCCTAACATGACTTTTGCTGATTTAATATGTTGGGTTTTCAGGCAAGAGTATCAGCACTGATGACAAATGCTCCTTTCACACTTAATTTGGACAGTGATATGCATGTCAATGATTGCAGAGCTATACAACACGCTATGTGTTTTTTCCTTGAATGTAAATCTGAGAAAGAGTGTGGTTTTGTGCAATTCCCCCAAGTGTTCCATGGAAGTCTCAAGGACGATCCCTTTGGAAACCAGTTGAAAATATTAATAAATGTAAGAAATAGTTCCAAATGTTGAACTGATTATTCAAGAGATCCGTAGCTTTTTGTAGAATTGTTATATAGTTATATATGTGAATAATAATGGAAATGTTTACTATATGCAGACTTTAGGAAAAGGATCGAATGCAATCCAAGGTCCCCTTTATGGAGGAACCTGCTGCTTTCATAGAAGAAAAGGGTTGTATGGGGTGCCTCCTGAGAATAATCAATACCACAAAAAAGGAAGTGAAAGGCAAGGACAAGGTAAGAGTAAATCTCTTACATTATATTACATACATTATGTTTTTTCTATGTTGTCAGTTTGGATTTGAGATTGAAGTTTATTATAGGAAATGTTAGTTTTATTAAATTAATAATGAATGTAATATAATTAACTAATTAATATTCATAAAAAATAATTTATATTAATAATAAATAATATATTAATAATTAATGATTAATTGTTTTAGTTTTTTTAGTTTATTTTTGTTAGTTTTGTTGCATATTTATTGTTGACTGGTTGTTGCATGCTGGTAGCTTTGTAAAAGGGTTAGACCCTTTCAAAAATTATGCTTACCTAATAAAAATAAATAATAATAATATAATTAATTAATAAATATATATAATTGTTTAATTGATCTTTTTATCTGAACAGGTCTATTTAACACTTAGGATAAGTGTTTCAATTCTATGTGTAGAAAGTTGTGTTCAAGTCACTTTAATGGCTGTACAATATCAGCAAGACACCTGGAATACATTTTTTGTTTGCAGGTGTATGACAATTGTGATGATAAGAACCCTCCCTTTTTGGATTTGTTTTAACTGTTTAGATTTTATTGGGCTGAATTCTATTTATATTAATTCATCTTGATTATAGACTTGGTCCAACCAGACTTTGTGGGTGTGCCTCTCTACCATCCTCTTTTCTTCAAAAATAATGCACTATCCTTTATTAACTAAAATTAAATAAGATATATTTATAAAAGAAAGGAAAAAATTGTGTGAGTTGGCATGTACCTCAAACAATGAATGTTGGAAAGCTCACAAGATTGAATTATCGACTATTTCAAAAAAAAATGGACGTGTCTTCTAGTTCTCCCGGCAGCAGGCCTTGGTTTCTATGTAGATTCGTCCTAGGTGAACCAGGACCGTCCCGCTCTGTATTTGGATCTGAATCCATTATCAGAGATTGTTTTCATTAAAATTCCTAACTATTTAATCAGTGTCTCTTCATTTTAGGATACAATATAGTTTAATCAATAACATGTCTGTTCCTGTTGCGTAAGCAGAGATTCCTGAATTTGTATCCTCTTGCTCTTACGAGGCTTTGAGTAAAGTATTTGGAGAATCCCATGCCCTAGTTGAAGCAGCTCAGGCTGTTGTAACCGACATTCCATGTAATAACCATACTCTTCCTTCGCTGGTTACAAAGGAGGCTTTAAAGATTGCTAGTTGCAGCTACGAAACCAAAACTGCCTGGGGCAAAGTGGTAGACGCATTACCTTCTTTCTTTTCTTAAGTTGATTGCCATTGAATAACTGTGATCGCCTTGTATAGATTGGGTATTTGTTGCAAATTGCACAAATCTTCTATAGACATGCTAATTTACTTTGACTAGTTGGTTGCAGGTGGGATGGATGTATGGATCTACAGTTGAGGATGTTATGACCGGACTAAAAATTCATAGTCTAGGTTGGAATTCTATTATGTACCAGCCAGAGAAACCAGTTTTCATGGGATGTGCAGCAAGCACTGCTCCAGATACTCTTGTTCAGCAGAAGAGATGGGCTACAGGACTGCTAGAGATATTTGTAAGCAAACTCTGTCCTTTCATAGGAATCAAAAGAAGTATTAAACTGAGGCAGAGGATGCTTTATGCTTATTTCTGCCTATGGGCAATTTGGTCGGTACCGGTAATCTGCTATGCCTTGCTTCCTGCTATGTGTCTACTACATGACAAATCATTCTTGCCCAAGGTAAGTTAATTACATATTAATGTTAGTTAATTAAATAATATTAACTTTTTTAGTTACTGGTGTCACCACGACATATGAGTATGAAGATGGGTTCTATTTAAACAGCACATTCTAAGTATTGACTTGTTAGATGGTTCATATTAAATCACACTAATAAATGAATTCTATTGCAAAAACTAGTATGATTTCAGATGATCTTCCTAACACACCAAAACGTAAAGTGTGCTATTTAAACTGGACCTTATTGAGATTTTTTCATAGCATAATTTATAGAGATGGATGCATTTTAACATTAACTGAAATTGCTAATGCAGATTTCAGAGGTTTCTTTTCCAATTGCACTTGTACTCTTCCTATCAATCTATGGATATCAACTTGTGCAATACATTCTTTATGGGTGTTCTGTCAGAGAGTGGTGGAATAACCAATTCATGTGGTTCATTGTGTCCACATCTTCATGGTTCCTTGCATTGTTTGATGTTGCAGTAAAGTTGTTGGGATTGTCTGAAACAGTTTTTGTTGTGACTCCAAAGGGGTCAGAGGAAGAAGAGCATCGTGATAAGGGCGTGTTTACATTTGATTCCTCTGCATTGTTCATTCTACCCACTGCAATATTATTCTTAAGCTCAGCAGGTCTTATTTGGAGCACTGTTTCACTTGTGGGTAGTGGAGATAAGATCAAAGAGACGCTGTTTGCAGAGTATTTGTGCAGTATTTGGGTAGTGATAAATCTCTGGCCGTTTGTGAAAGGATTAGTTAGAAAGGGCAAGAGAGGCATTCCTTGGAATGTAATCATGAAATCTGGTGCTTTGGCTGTTTTCATATACACTACACTGGCTTAATTCAGTGGTGGTTATTTTCCGGTTTGCAAATCTCGTTAATATAAATATTTAGAAAATTGCTACGATTAGTCTTCCATTAGAGAAATAAGCAATGAGGAGTTAGATATTCGTCTATTACAGAATGATTTCCCTTTCAGCCTTTCTAGTGAAGTGCTCTTCTTCCGAGTGACATTCTGTTTCTTATATTTTGTAGCGTTTCTCAATATGTATTTAATGGTCCACTGTGTTCTTCTTTAAGGAATAATTAGAAAACGATAACCTTAAATTCTTTGAAATTCAGTTCAAACTACGAAGAACTTTTCTTCATTTCTTTTACCTTTTTTTGGGTACCACTTCGCAATACGCATGTGATAATTTTATTTTATTTGTATTTTCGGTAAAAAAAATAAAATATATTAATTAAGAAATCTTAGAAAGTTATGACAATATTCAAGGAGTAAAATTTTAAGGAGGTTTTTCACAAATCTATTATCTTTAGATACCAGAAACAATCACAAAATTAATAAGGGATAACAAATTAATATAAAATAAATCAACCTAATCAAACCAAATTATTTTGAAGATGCTAAAACAATTATGAGGATTGAGTAGAAGATAGAGATGTAGTATTGATCCCTATAGTAATAGAAAAAATAAGAACCAATCCAACACTATCTCATCCAAATCCACTTATCCTCATAGCACCCAAGTTACCACAAGAGCCATCAATGTTAATTTTGAAACCACCCAATGGAGGAGGAGGTCCCATTTACCTATTATATTAACCTTATTAGAAGATTTGATCCTAGAGTTAGAAGGAATAGATCCAATTAAATGACCCAAATTAAGTTGCCACGAATTCTAAATATTAGATGGACCAAAAAATTCATCCATAGAACACTTAGTCAACAAAGTTTCTTTTAATGAGATAAAAATATTTTTCCAAACATGTTGAATAAGACTCTAATTATCTTAGAAGATCTTCTGACTTTTTTCATCTAGATTTTCTAAAAAATAATGTCAAGATGAATATTCTTGGCCACCAAAAGAACATAAGAAAAAACAAGATGACAACCTAAATTAGCCCAAAACATAGATGATAAGTAGAATGAACAAGAGGATGGCTCCATATGTGTCACTGTTTCCTCCAAGAACCCTCACAAAAGGAACACTAAAAGAAGAGATGATGTCATAGTATTTAGTAACACCGTAAAGAACACCTTTGGAAGGACCTTGAAAACCTCTCTCTCTTATGATATCCTAGGTAAAAAATTTATTTTAGCAAAGTAGCTAAAGAAGGAAATCACATTTTAGCAAATAAAATGTATTCCAAACCTATTTGATCATTTATGATCTAATTACCATGAGAAAACAAATAAAATTCTTGAGTATCATATCCCCAAGCAAGAGTATCAACCCCATCCAAGGAACAAGGTCTCTCATGTAGAATGGAAAATATGTTTATTTGATCTTCTAAACCTTCTCCTAGGTGCTAACAACTAGGGTCCTTTCAAGAATAAATGCAAGATTACTATGCCAAATGAAAGTATTTGAAGTTAAGACACTTTATACAAATTGTCATCTAAAAGGAATTTACTCAATGGCATAAAATGAGGAGAATAAGTAAGAATTGAGAGATAGAAATCCCACAAATCCAACAAAAAAATAACATTGTTATTAGAATTCACAATCTAGAAAAATCTCTAATTTACAAGTAAAGAACCTTTCTTGAGAGTATTCCAAATCATAGAGCCTTTCCTAGTTAAAACCATTCCCTAGATCTCATCAATAATAACACCTCTTAATAAATTATAGCTTAGAAGTTTGGCTCAAGGCTAATCCGACCTTCTGCACCATCTCTAATGAAATTTATCAACCAAGGATTGACTATTCAACTCAAAAATCCAAAGACCAAGATTACCATTTTTTTTTGGTCTACAAACTTAGTCGTAATTGATAAGACTATTTTTTTGTAGTCTAAATTTCTCACCTAAAGAAATTTCCCAAAAATAGAATCAAACTCTTTTAGAAAACCTTTTAGAGCATAAAGCACTAAAAAATTGTAAAGAAGACCTTGAGCTTGCAACATTGATTTTCAAATAGTGTAAGACACTCAACAAATGGTAACTATTGGTAGGTACAATGAGAAACTTGCATTATAAACCTATCAAGAATCTATTTCCACTAGAGGTGAGTGAGATAATCAAACAAAACAGGAGTACCAAGATAATTTAAGGGTTAATATCCAACTCTAAACTACAAAATAAGAAGAATTCTCTATCGAGTGGAAAAAGGAGTAGTAAAAAAAAATATTTGATTTGTATTTATTAATTTTCTACCTAGAAGTTATCAAAAATGAATTAAAATCACTCCTATGATTGATAGCCTCCTAGAATTTAGAAAATCCACTACACTATTGTCATGTCCACTCGAAGTACTTTGCTTCCCTCATTTGATTAAACAAATAAATAATCTATGAAAATAGATATAATTCTTCACCATCACCTTATTTAGCTACTAGTGATTAATTCACATATGGATGGATCCATCCTTCTTTACAAAGCTGATAGATTCACCTTAAGGGGATACTCAATATAATGTATGTATTAACCTTCTACAATATTTTCCTTGTAAGATTGCATCCTCTTAGCGAACCTTTTTGTGATCAATTTATCTCCATTTCTAATCTTCAAGAAGCAATGTTTATTATGGCCAATGATAAATCCCTTCAATTTGATGGCTTTCCTTGTGAATTTCACAAAACTCTTCAGGACTATGTTGAGGAGGATTTGGTTTTCCTTAGAAAAGGTTATTAACAAAGGAAATATTAAATTCATACTTATATTTAGGGATTCGGATGAGATTTGAAACTAGTGGCTCATCACCTTGCTTAATGTGTCATAAAATCATTGTAAGGAAGCTAAGGTAGTAAAACAACTTCCTACACTACTATTGAGAGGAGGGTTTTTGATTTTTTTTAAGATTTGAATAGTTATAGAAACTTAAATAGAAATAAACATAAATAAAATTCATACCACAATATAGTAATTTACATGGGGAAAATCCTTTCAAGAGAAAAATCCCACACTAAAAGTCATCAAATAAATTAAATTCAAAATTCATAAAGACTACAATATACTTGTAGAGCAAGCTTTCTTATAGGAATACCAACCAAAGATCTAGAGGCAACTATAAGACTTTTTTGACACTGAACCTCCATCACACACACTTAATATATAAGAGATACAATACATGAAACCATCAAATGCTATTACAAAACCATGAGCTAAAACCATCTAAAAAGTGGCTCCCATCCTTATCTCCAATAACAAATTCCTATGATGTGTCAAAACACACACCACTACATGTAACTCCCACTTTACAACTCAATTATGTGTTCAACACACTTTTTACATCTTCTATTTTAAGAGACGCAACTCTCAAGGGCCATAAATTTTGTACCTTTAACTATAGATGGAAGATTTTATCTTGTAGACGATGAAGAAATTTCTCATAACGCTCTCTAGTTACATTTATAATTTCGTTCTTTTCTTTCACATTCTTTCTAAAATTATCTATAAAATAAACTCAATCAAGGAAATAAATCCTAATTAATAAGAAGACAATTAATTTTCCCATGCTTCAAAAATTATATTAATTGCTTCTTAAATTTTGGCACATACATCTTTCATTTATTTTTGACATATGCTCTTTTCTTCTTGAATTGTCCTCTATCAAAATTTTAAATGGTTTTCATAACTGGGGTGACTTCCAACATACTTATAAAAAGCACCTATTTCTATGAAAGAATGTTTAATTTCTTAACCGCTTCAAAAAAATTACTATTTCACGATCACAAAAGCCACTTTTTGAAATTGGAACTAGTTATAAGAACCTTGTTGAAAGTCGAAAAAAGTTTTTAGAACCTCATCAACTTCCTAAATTAGTTTTAAGAACTAGTTCAAACATCAATACAATTTTCATTCCTTTTGGTATCCCAACAATTCGTACAACTTGGTTCCATCCTTTCTCCTTTAAAATCTTTGAAATGCCTTTAACCAATGAGCCTTTTCGAAGTTAAACTTAGTCCTAGGAACCTTGCCAGATCTTGGCAAGGTTTTGAAAACCTCTTCAAATATGGATGCATTGATGCCAAGAGTACGAACACAAGAGAAAATATACTAAAAACCTTGTAGATACAACAAAAATAATTCTTTCACTTGGGACTAAGGTTTTGAAAACTTATTTGGCTCTCAACATGGTTTGACTAACCTCGTCAGAAACCAACAGGGTTTTATGAAATTTGATATGAACCAAAAAATCCTTTTAACACTTCAAGGATGATTTAAGGGCGGTGAATTAAAGAAGATAATAGAAATGATGAGACTCAAATAATTTCTTTGATAATTAGCACGTAAAAATCAAAGCAACATCATGTTTAATTTTTTTATTTCATCTAGCTTAGAGTATCCTTATTGGTGTCATAAAGTTTGTCTCAATAATGAGTTTTAGATTTTAGGGCATGGGGTTCACATAAAGAGGGGAATACAAAGAAGATACAACATCAACCTACCTTATTCAAGTGGGCGTGTTTGGATTGTCATCCCACCAATATACCTCAAGATATGCAATAAGTAACTTCTTAGGAATAATTTCTTACCCATACATCATGAGTTAAAAATAACTAATAGTTGTTTATAAAAGGTTTTAAATAGGCTTAACTAAGGGATTCCTTGATATACTCAATTATATGTGAGGATCAAATCTATGAAAGCATATTATTATCTAAGGTATGTGAGGATGACGCAAAAATACCCTCTTTCTTTACTCCATTCCCTTTCACTAGAACTTCACCAAAAAATAATAATTTCAACTTAAAGGAGTGTTTTCTAATTCTTTAGTATTGGTGGATGAAACCATCTCAGTTCACAATGGACATAAAAAATGTAATTTATTAGCTAATAATGAAAATATAAACCTTGGATTTGCATACCTCATCAAAACGCTAAGTTTATTTAAATATTGGTGATGCAATCCAAGGTGTTGGCCCCTTAAAATAGGGGAAAAAAAAGGGGGGAATAGTTGTTTTTGGCCCTTAATACCTTGAAGTGCAAGAGGAGAACATGCATGAACTACCCTTAGGATATATGCAAGTGAAAATAATAAATATGATCTGCATGATCACACTAAGGAATAAAAGGGGAGCATACATAGTTGAATCATAACACCCACAAACCAATTCGAAAGTTATTGTTATCTTCAACATCACATTAGAGCAAAAGAGGAGAGCAACATAACAAAACCTATGTAAAAATAGTAAAAAATACTAATTTATTCATTAATATTACACAATTAAGTTTGGTTTTAAATGAATTTGTATCATATAAAACTACATGATAAATGATAGTAGTTTGGAAGATTTAGGTCCTAGACAAAAGAACCTACACAAAATGGGTCAGCAAACTAAAACAATAGAGGTATACGTAAAGTGAGTAAGAAAATATGCTAAGCATTAAATAGATACATTAAATCTATAGAAAATAGTTAGAAAGAAAATATGTTCAATCTAGACTTTATAAAACAATCATATATTTGTTATGAACGATAATTAAATAACATTAGAAAGTTGAGTAATCATTATTGACTCTAAGGATACTTTCAATAAAAATCTCACACATTTATAAGACTTGTTGTTCCATAACAAATAGTCTTTGCTGAAATTGATTCATAATAGATAATACAAACAATATGAAACCTAACATTCAAAAGAACTAATTGATCTGATCGTGATCACTTTCATCATTTGCTTTATAGAAAATATTTTTTAACTTTATATATAATAAAGTTCTTGCTTCGAGAGGACTGGATTTTTAAGATCAAACATAAAATAATCATATAATTGTCGTACAAGAATCAGTATATACAAAGTAGAAAGCATCTTCTCGTTTTTCCAAATAAAAAAGGAAAGTGACTGTAAGCAGGACAAATTAGTTTCCTGTAAGTCAAACTCTTTGTCACCAAGCTCCTCCACATATATGGCATCTCAATTAGTATACGTTCGTATATAGTTAGAACCATAAGGAACATACAAATAACTATTGTCTCTTGTTTTTGGGACTATGTTGTTTGTTTCGTAACAGCTTTGTTTTTAATCTTGTGATGTAATTGTATTGTCTCTTGTTTTTGGGATTATGTTGTTGCTGTTTTGTAACAACTTTGTTGTTAATCTTCTGATATAATTTTATTAATTTCTTTCAATTAAAAAAACCTATTGTGATCTAATATTACTATTAATTAGACTTCCATATACATTTGATACCAATCAGAATTCACACGTCATTGTTTTTAGTCTTGTCAAAACAATCCAAGGACCAAAAGATTATGAGGCAAAGATCCCTATATAGAACCAGACTAAATTGCGCAGAGTGCAATCTAGTAGTTGTATATGCGTCTAGATCTTCTAATCAATGGAGACGAATGCCTGCAGTTCTGGTCCTTTCTATGAGAAAACCATATGGAAATCAAATCTTTATAGAGCTTATGTTGGCCTTCACTTGCTGCTTTTACTATGTTTCCTATCCCATCGTTTGCTGCATCCTTTTCATGAATCTTTTGGGCTTTGGATAGTAGCTTTTACATGTGAGCTTTGGTTTGCTTTCACGTGGATGCTCTATCACAACATGACATGGAAGTTTGTTGAGTATAAAATATACCCAGAGAGACTTGCAGAAAGGTAGCAAGACATTCTCTATTTGCATATTTGTTTTTATCATAGAGTAAAGGTTTTA
This sequence comes from Sequoia sempervirens, assembly GCA_007258455.2. NCBI lineage: Eukaryota > Viridiplantae > Streptophyta > Pinopsida > Cupressales > Cupressaceae > Sequoia > Sequoia sempervirens. The sequence continues at coordinate 16,484 of VDFB02081608.1, forward strand.
TGTTTGTTTCTCTTTGAAACACTGCATAAACTTAGATGTTATTTTTTCAAACTTGTAGATATAGTGGAGAATCTGTTTCCAAGCTTCCTGCTGTGGATGTAATCATCACTACAACAGATCCCTTCAAGGAGCCTGCATTAATAACTGCCAATACAGTTCTTTCTGTTCTTGCACTAGATTATCCAGTTGAAAAATTTGCATGTTATATCTCAGATGATGGTGCCTCTCCCATCACCTTCTACTCTCTAGTAGAAACTTTGAGCTTTGCCAAAAAATGGGTGCCTTTCTGCAGAAAGTTCAAACCACAGACCAGGGCCCCCTTTATGTACTTCTCCAAAGAAAAAGAGTTCTCTCATCCTGGTTTTGTCCGAGAATGGCAAGACATGAAGGTGATGATGTGACTGAACTACAGTTCCTGAGTTATTCAATTACCATGCCTCTTAACATTGTTTAATGCTAATTTGTAGGATGAGTACGAAGGTTTGAAGAAAAGGGTAACCACAGCAATGGAAAGAAAACAAGTTCCTCCAGATTTCAGTTCTCATCATAGTGTTGATGGGTTTGTGTATAGAAGCTCAGATTTTAGAGATCACACAAGTATAGTACAGGTGACAACAAGATAGTGAAGTTAAAATTCATTTTCATATATTTTTGCAATATAATCCTAAAAGACGGTAGTACGAGTTTCTCTAGAGGGTGAACATCTCTCACTATTATTTATTTAATGTGTATGTATAGGTTATTCATGAAAATAAAAAGGTTCATGAGAAGGAAGCTGATGCTCTGCCCCACCTGATATATGTTGCTAGAGAAAAATGCCCGAAGGTCATGTAGATTTGAAAAGTAAATGCCTCTCCTCTAAAACCAGCTGATATAATAAATTAAACAGCAGAAAGATACAAGAGAAATATAGTTATAAACTAGATCATACGCTATTCTATTCAAAACCTCTTGTGCAGAATTTGCATCCAATGTTTTACAACCATAATAGCATGCTCTGTTTTAAAAAAACAGAGTTTTCTCTTATTGCAGCTTAACAGAACACTTACAAAGAGGCTGCGAATAATTAAACTTTACAACCAAGCAACAGAAGCCAAAACATTTAGTAAAAAGCAAACTTCAACAAGAATAAACCAACGCATGACAAAAAGCATGCTTTATTTGCAAGAAAAAAACAAAACAACAAAGATTTAAATCAAACAGACTAAAGATAGACAAAACACAAAGCCGCACAGCTATGAAGATAAGATTGGAAGCAAGGCTGGAAAAAACAGCATCTTAGCAGTATCAATTATCTTCTCAAGATAAGATTACGCCAATGTCAGCATCAATTATCTTCATACTCCCCCTTGATGCTAAGAGGGCTCACGATCTGATCTCGAAGTGACAAAAACTGATTTGTTGCAACTGCTTTAGTGAAGATATCTGCTAACTGATCCTTAGTGCTGATGTGCTTCAATTCAACTTCCTTCTTCTGTACTAAATCACGGATGAAGTGATACTTCAAATCAAAATGCTTTGTTCTACTATGATGAACCGGATTCTTTGCTAATTTGATGGCACTTATATTGTCACAATAAATCACTGTAGGCTGAATCTGTTTCTCACCAATTTCTTCTAAAACTTTTCGAAGCCAAAGAGCTTGTGTACCTGCTGAGGTAACTGCAACATACTCTGCTTCTGTGGATGAGAGAGCAACCATGCTTTGTTTCTTGGAACTCAAGTAATCAAACCAGAACCAAAAGAGAAACAATTTCCAGATGTAGACTTACGATCATCCATACTACCTCCCCAATCTGAATCACTAAAGCCAACAAGATTGAATCTTTTAGAAGAGTAGTAATGAATACCATAATTTAGAGTACCTTTCACATACCTCAAAATTCTTTTAGCTGCCTTCATGTGTATTTCTGATGGATTTGTCATATACCTTGAAACAAGTGAAACTGAATATGCTATATCAGGTCTTGTGTGGGTTAGAAACATCAAACTCCCAATAATACTTCTGTAAGCAGTCTCATCAACTAATTCAGCACCATCATTCCTACTCAACACAACTCCATGAGCACTTGGAGTGGAGTATGGTTTACAATCAACCATGTCAAACTTCTTCAACATATCTTTTGCATATTTGGTTTGACAAATGAAAATTTCATTCTTACATTGATAAACCTCCATTCCTAAAAAATATTTCATGAGACCAAGATCTTTCATTTCAAATTCTTTCATCATAGCAATTTTGAAATCATCTTTCATCTTAGAACTGCTACCCATATACAACAAATCATCAACATACAAACTTATAATAAGAATATCATTACCTTCTTGTTTGTAGTAAAGGGTAGGTTCACTCTTACTTCTCTTGAAGCCATTCTCTTGAAAGTATCCATCAATTCTTGCATACCATGCCCTTGGTGCTTGCTTGAGGCCATACAAAGCCTTCTTCAATTTGTAGACATGATTCTCTTTTCCTTCCACTTGAAAACCTTGTGGCTGTTCCACATATACTTCCTCTTCTAAGTACCCATTCAAGAAGGCACTTTTCACATCCATATGTTGTATGCTCCAATTCTTTTGAGCTGCTAATGAAATCAGCATTCTAATGGTCTCTTGTCTTGCAACTGGTGCAAACGTCTCTTCATAGTCAATCCCATATTTCTGTGTGAAGCCTTTAGCAACTAATCTTGCCTTATGCCTTTCAACACTTCCATCACTATTATGCTTAGTCTTGTAGATCCATTTGGTGCCAATCTTCTTCTTGTCATGTGGAAGCTCTGTAAGCTCCCAAGTATCATTCCTATGAATGGAATCCATTTCTTCTTTCATTGCTTGCATCCAAACCTCATTAGTATATGCTTCTTCAAAACATGATGGTTCAAAATCAGCCTTGGTAAATAAAGCAAAATTAACTGTCTCACCTATTGGATTTTCTTCATGTGCTTGATTGGCACTCCTTTGATAAATATCACTCAAACTTTTTACCTTCCTTCTAGAACTTGGAGTTGAAGATGGACTTGAAGAATTAGATGAGGGGCTGCTTGGTGGATTTATAGCAATTGGGACAGCAACATTAGTGGGCTGCTCATGATCAATATCATCATTCAAAACAGATTTTGACTTCTCCATTTGGCCTTTTTGATGACCAAAAACTCCCCCTTCATCAAAAATCACATCTCTTGAAACAATAAGCTTATTAGTGAGAGGATTATATAACCTGTAAGCTTTGCTTTCCTCACTATACCCAACAAAAATACATGACTCACTTTTAGCATCTAACTTTTGTCTATTCTGATCAGGTACATGAACATAAGCTAAACATCCAAAAACTCTAAAATGATTAACATTAGGCCTTTTCTCATACCATGCTTCATAAGGAGTCATCTTCTCAAGTGCACTAGTAGGACTTCGATTGAGAATATACACTGCTGTAGCAACTGCATCTCCCCAATAAGAGTTACTCAATCCCTTGGTTTGTAACATGCTCCTTGCCATTTCTACCACAGTGCGGTTTTTCCTTTCAGCTACCCCATTCTGTTGAGGTGTGTATGGAGTGGTGAGCTGCCTCTTGATGCCATTCATATCACAATAATCTTGAAAGGCTCTTGAACAAAATTCTCCTCCACGATCAGTTCTTAAACATTTGATTTTGCACCCTTTCTCATTTTCCACAAGTGCTTTAAACCTCTTGAATGTATCAAGGGCTTCATCCTTAGCCTTCAAAAAATATACCCAACATTTTCGTGAGTAATCATCAATAAAAGTGAGAAAATATGATGACTTACCCAAACTCTTTGTTTGCATCGGTCCACAGATATCTGAATGAACAAGTTGAAGGGGGTAATGGGCCCTCCATGCAGTGCCTTTTGGAAACCTTTCCCTTGCATGCTTTCCTTTTGCACATCCTTCACAAACCTCCTTGTGCTCTTCAACCTTGGGCAAACCAGCAACTAATGCTTGTGAGGTCAAAAGCTTCAAACTGTGAAAGTTTAAATGGCCATACCTTAGATGCCATAGCCAACTTGTATCCTCAAATGCCATATTGGCAAGGCTGCTGTTATTTTCACCAAATCTCAATGGAAACATCCTATTTTTCGTCATAGGAACAACTGTGACTACTCTGTTTCCCTGACTCTTATCAAAAATTGTACATTTCTTATTTTCAAAGACAACTCTATAGTTCTTCTCACATAATTGTCCAACACTTAACAAATTATGTTTTAACTCAGGAGTGTAATAAATATCTTTAACACTCTTCATACCTTCTTTTGTGTGGACCTCCATAATTCCTTTTGCAGCAACCATCAATGATTTATCATCACCGAGCTGAATCTTTGACTTGAAACTTTCATCCTTTGTTGAAAACAACTTCCCATTTCCTGACATATGGTTAGAGCATCCAGAATCTAGGTACAAAACATCTTTACTAGTATTTTCACTTTTAGAATAAGATAAGAATAAATTATCTGGAGGATTTTCATAACTTTCTTGAGCATAATTAACATTCTTACCTTCTTTTAGTCTACATTCTCTTTCAAAATGTCCATACCTATTACAATGGTAACATTGAACATTCCTTTTATCAAATCTTCCTCTACCTCTGCCTCTTGAACCACCTCTTCCTCTTGAAAAACTTCTGCCTCTACCTCTTGAATTATTCTGATTTTGACTTTTACCTTGGCTTTGATTGCTTTTGCTACTACTGCTGCCATCATCATTCTTTGTGATTTGTACTTTGGAGGAAAAGGCTTTCTCAATACTTTCTCCAAAATAATCTTTTAATCTTTCTTCATGTGAGATCAACGATCCAACAAGGTGATCGAATTGAAGGGTTGTCAAATCCTTACTTTCTTCCATTATTATGGCAACGTGATTCCATCTTGGTGTGAGAGATCTCAACACCTTTTTTATCAGAACTTCTGTGTTCACAGTTTCTCCAAGTGTAGCCATCTTATTGACCACATCTTTTACTCTGACACAATACTCACTCACACTTTCTCCTTCTTGCATTTTTAAATTCTCAAATTCTCTTTTCAATGTCTGTAACTTAACAACTTGGACCTGATCACTGCCTTGGTAAGCTTCTTTTAGAGTCTTCCAAGCATCCTCAGCTGTCTTTGCACCTGCAATTCTTGGAAATAAACTCTTGTCTAGAGCTATTTGAATATGAAACAATACTTGAAAATTCTTCTTCTTAGCTTCCTTCCTTGCTGTTCTTTCATTGACTGGGAGGGCATTCCAATCAGCTGGCTCCTGGTAACCTGATTCAACAATCTCCCACAAGTCTTTTCCTATTAAAAATGTCATCATTTTTATACACCAATAATCATACTCATTGCCATCAAATTCTGGAATGGGCAAGCTGTTAGAATTCGACATGATAATCTTTGGCAAAATTCGAACAGCTAGATCTTAAACCCAAAACAAAAAAACCTGCTCTGATACCAAATGTAGATTTGAAAAGTAAATGCCTCTCCTCTAAAACCAGCTGATACAATAAATTAAACAGCAGAAAGATACAAGAGAAATATAGTTATAAACTAGATCATACGCTATTCTATTCAAAACCTCTTGTGCAGAATTTGCATCCAATGTTTTACAACCATAATAGCATGCTCTGTTTTAAAAAAATAGAGTTTTCTCTTATTGCAGCTTAACAGAACACTTACAAAGAGGCTGCGAATAATTAAACTTTACAGCCAAGCAACAAAAGCCAAAACATTTAGTAAAAAGCAAACTTCAACAAGAATAAACCAACGCATGACAAAAAGGATGCTTTATTTGCAAGAAAAAAACAAAACAACAAAGATTTAAATCAAACAGACTAAAGATAGACAAAACACAAAGCCGCACAGCTATGAAGATAAGATTGGAAGCAAGGCTGGAAAAAACAGCATCTTAGCAGTATCAATTATCTTCTCAAGATAAGATTACGCCAATGTCAGCATCAATTATCTTCAGGTCAACCATCATTATAAAGTTGGCGCAATGAATGTTATGGTAATTAGATTTTCATTATTCATCTTCCTAGGACTTCCCATGAAATTTTTTTTTAACAGCTGCTTGGAAACTCCAGTTCTGATTCTTAAGGGAAGTTGTTCACTGTATCTATTGTTACTGAATCAAAGAGCTACATAAATATGGAATATATAATATTGTAATGTCAACTACAATAGAATTTACTTGTATTGAATATGTACTATTTCTTAACCTGACTTTTACTGATTTAATATGTTGGTTTTTCAGGCAAGAGTATCAGCATTGATGACAAACGCTCCTTTCACACTTAATCTGGACTGTGATATGCATGTCAATGATTGCAGAGCTATACAACACGCTATGTGTTTTTTACTTTATTGTAAATCTGATAAAGAATGCGGTTTTGTGCAATTCCCCCAAGTGTTCCATGGAAGTCTCAAGGATGATCCCTTTGGAAACCAGTTCAAAATACTAATAAAGGTAAGAAATAGTTCCAAATGTTGAACTGATTATTCAAGAGATCTGTAGCTTTTTGTAGAGTTGTTATATAGTTATATATGTGAATAATAATGGAAATGTGACTATTTGAAGACCTTAGGAAAAGGACCGAATGCAATCCAAGGTCCCCTTTATGGAGGAACCTGCTGCTTTCATAGAAGAAAAGGGTTGTATGGGGTGCCTCCTGAGATTAATCAGGACCACATAAAAGGAAGTGAAAGGCAAGGACAAGGTAAGAGTAAATCTCTTACACTATATTACATACATTACTTTTTTCCATGTCGTCAGTTTGGATTTGAGATTGAAGTTTATTATATGAAATGTTGTTGTATCAAATTCAACACTCCACATGCCTTTCTATTAAAAATTATTATATTAATAATAAGTATAATATAATATAATTAATTAATTAATTAATATTCATAAAAATAATATATACCAAGCAACGGCCAAATAAATGGTTGGTCTCTAAAACAAAAGGTGTTTAGTACGGGCATTCCGTTCGTAGGGCATGATTCATGCGGCGAGAGTCCCCTTTCGGATCCATCTCGTCAGAACCATACGCGTGATTCTTGAGCTTTCCCCAAGAATCCACTTTTATATACCGGTTGGAAGTCCCTCGGGTTCACGGTGCTACCGGTCTGAGTCATCTTGGGGTGAGTACTTTTTCCCACCATAACAGGCCCAAATTCTAGAGTTAGTAACCATTTCTCTTATATCCAGGATCTTTGAGGATATTGTACCCTGCACTATACCAAGCAACAGCCAAATAATAAGTATTAGTGATTAATGATTAATGATTTATTATATGAAATGTTGTATCAAATTCACACTCCACATGCATATATTAAAAATTATTATATTAATAACAAATATAATTAATTAATTAATTAATATTCATAAAAATAATATATATTAATAATAAATAATATGTATTAGTGATTAATGATTAATTGTTTAGTCTTTTCTTAGTTTATTCTTGGTAGTATTATTGCATCTTTGTTGTTCAATGGTTGTTGCATGTTGATAGCATTGTAAAAGGGTTGGACCCTTTCAAAAATCCCTCTTGTCTAATAAAAATAAATAATAATAATAAATTAATTAATATATAATTGTTTAATTGATCTTTTCATGTGGACAAGTTTATTTAATGCTTAGGATACAAATTTCAATTTTATTTGTAGAAAGCTGTGTTCAATGTTGATAATTGATGAATGAGCTTCACCATCATGCTGCATGTGTTTCACCGCCATGCACCTTCATTGTGAGTGTCTTCTCTATCTCTTTTTGTTCTGATCTCTCTTTGTCTGTTTTAAATAACTACATTCAATTTACTTTAATAGTTGTACAATATCAGCAAGACACCTGGAATTCAGTCTTTGTTTGCAGGCGTATGACAATTGTGATGATCAGGACCCTCCTCTTTTGATTTTGTTTTAACTGCTTAGATTTTGTTGGGTTAGATTCTATTTACATTTATTCATCTTTGTTATAGACTGGATCCAACCAGATTTTGTGAATGTGCCTCTCTACCATCCTCCTTTTAGTCTATTATCATTTATTAAATAAAATTAAATAGGATATATTTATATAAGAAAAAAAAAAATTGTTTAAAGAATGAATCTTGGAAACCTCACAAGATTGTTTTATCGACTGTTTCAAAAAAATTGGACGTGTCTTCTGTTTATGCGGACGTGGGTTCTCCCGGTCACGGTCCGGAACAGGCTGGGTTCGGCTTTGGTATCCATGTAGATTCGTCCTAGGTGAACCAGGACCGTCCCGCTCTGTATTTGGATCTGAACCCATTATCAGAGATTGTTTTCACTAAAATTCTTAACTATTTAATCAAGAACATGTCTCTTCATTTTAGGATACAATATGGTTTAATCAATAACATGTCTGTTCCTGTTGCTTAAGCAGAGGTTCCTGAATTTGCATCCTCTTGCTCTTATGAGGCTTTGAGCAAAGTATTTGGAGAATCCCATGCCCTAGTTGAAGCAGCTCAGGCTATTGTAACCGGCATTCCATGTAATAACCATACTCTTCCTTCGCTGGTTATAAAGGAGGCTTTAAAGATTGCTAGTTGCAGCTACGAAACCAAAACTGCCTGGGGCAAAGTGGTAGATACATTACCTTCTTTTCTTAAGTTGATTTCCATTGAATAAATGTGATCACCTTGTATAGATTGGGTATTTGTTGCAAACTGCACAAATTTTCTACAGACATGCTAATTTACTTTGACTAGTTGGTTGCAGGTGGGATGGATGTATGGATCTACAGTTGAGGATGTTATGACCGGACTAAAAATTCATAGTCTAGGTTGGAATTCTATTAGTTTCCAGCCAGAGAAACCAGTTTTCATGGGATGTGCAGCAAGCACTGCTCCAGATACTCTTGTTCAGCAGAAGAGATGGGCTACAGGACTGCTAGAGATATTTGTAAGCAAACTCTGTCCTTTCATAGGAATCAAAAGAAGTATTAAACTGAGGCAGAGGATGCTTTATGCTTATTTCTGCCTATGGGCAATTTGGTCGGTACCGGTAATCTGCTATGCCTTACTTCCTGCTATGTGTCTACTACATGACAAATCATTCCTGCCCAAGGTAAGTTAATTACATATTAATCTTAGTTGATCTGCCCGAATTAAAACATAATATTAACTTATTAGTTAGGGGTGTCACTACGACACATAGATATGAAGATAGGTTCTGTTTAAAAAATACATTCTAAGTTTTGATTTGTAAAAGAATTTTATTTTAAAAATTAATAAGAATTAAAACATAATATTAACTTTTTAGTTAGGGGTGTCACTATGACACATAGATATGAAGATAGGTTCTGTTTAAAAAATACATTCTAAATTTTGATTTGTAAATGAATTTTATTTTAAAAACTAATAAGATTTCAGATTAGCTGCCAAAACACACCAAAACTTTTAAAGTGTGCTATTTAAACTAACCGTGAATATAGGCTCATTTTTATTGAGAATTTTTTATAGCATAATTCATAGGGATGGATGCATTTTAACATTAACTAAAATTGCTAATGCAGATTTCAGAGATTTCTTTTCCAATTGCACTTATACTCTTCCTTTCAGTCTATGGATATCAGCTTGTGCAATACATTCTTTATGGGTGCTCTGTCAGAGAGTGGTGGAATAACCAATTCATGTGGTTCATTGTGTCCACGTCTTCATGGTTCCTTGCATTGTTTGATGTTGCAGTAAAGTTGTTGGGATTGTCTGAAACAGTTTTTGTTGTGACTCCAAAGGGGCTAGAGGAAGAAGAACATGGTGATGAGGGCGAGTTTACATTTGATTCCTCTGTATTGTTCATTCTACCCACTACAATATTATTCTTAAACTTAGCAGGTCTTATTTGGAGCACTGTTTCAATAGTGGGCAGTGGAGATAAGATCAAAGAGAGGCTGTTTGCAGAGTATTTGTGCAGTATTTGGGTAGTGATAAATCTCTGGCCGTTTGTGAAAGGATTAGTTAGAAAGGGAAAGAGAGGCATTCCTTGGAGTGTAATCGTGAAATCTGGTGCTTTAGCTGTTTTCATGTACACTACACTGGCTTAATTCAGTGGTGGTTATTTTTCGATTTGCAAATCTCATTGATATAATTTTTTAGAAAATTGCTATGATTAGTCTTCCATTAGAGGAGTTAGGTGTATTCTTCTATTACAGAATGATTTCCCTTGAAAACTGAAGAATTACATAATATAAAATAAAAATTATTCTATTGTTTTCATTCTTTGTTACATTGTTGTATATATAGATTTAAGAATATAACTGAAATATAAAACTACCTTTAAACAAATAACTATTAACTTCTTCTATTAACTTCTCCTAGTCCCACATCTTTCCTTCTTATTCTTGATTCAAATGCCAAGAATGAGAAGATGATACCAAAGTACAATAAAATGATTGGACCCATTGTTGTTGAGTATTTACTCCAATTTTAGTCCAATAATGATTGCAGGCTTTTTTTTATATATTTGGATTATATATTTTTTTGTAAGTAGGTATTTTATCATAATGTTTGTAATCTTCATATATCTATATTAGATCAAACTCTTAATTTTGTCAATGAATAAATTCTCAACTTATGGGTATTCCACCACACTATAGCATCAAATATTAATGTATAATTTAAAGCTTCCATCAAAAACTCTTCATCTCTAAATAAATCTGCCATTTCCTCTAGATACTCGTCAACATCATTAAGTCCATCAAGTTTAGGTCATCTCTCAAGTTAAAGGAATGTATAATATTCCTTTAACATCTTCATCACCAATAATTTCCATAACTATTTCTTTAGGTTTTTTTTATGTAGTATCTCATTAGTTTTTGTGGTACTAGTTACTATTTGGAAATTTCCTCATGTTTCAAGTACTTTTATCTCTCTTTCTTCACCTCATAAATTATATTCTCAAGTCATTTATTTTCTTCTCTTCGAAATGTTCCATGAGTTGCACTAGGGATGGCATGTAATCAAGGAGGGTCATTTCCTCATGGCTTTTCTTGATATGGGGGATCACAACTTCTAGGATTTGTTTTCTCTTCTCATCTTAATTTACTATATTACTACTTTTTCCTCTATTTAATCTTTTTCTTTCCCTCATTTTTGTTTCTCTTTCTACTTTCGTATCAAAAACTCATATCTTTATTATATAAGGCAGTGCCTCTTCTTAGGGTTTGTCATTAGTTGCAACTGACACACCTACTTCTATCCTTCTCTTCAAAACAATATAAAATTTCCTTTTCCTAATTAGCCACATCTCATTTGATGAACTCTAACTTTTCCTCCATACCCATTTCAGTTGTAGCCCTCCTAGGATCCTAGAATGCTTGAAAGGAAATCTCTCCATTTTTATCCTTTTTTTTTTTGTATTCTCTGTATCTTTATTTCTACTACTTTATTCATCTTTCGTCCCTTATTCATTTCAGTACCCAAACATTGTCCCTAATTTGTCTCAAAATTCATGTCTTTTTGGATCTCTTTCCTTCTCTATAGTTTCACTTAGTGTTTTTTTTCCCATATGGCTAGTGCTAATTGTGTATTACCACACCTCTTCATAATAAATATTTTCACCATGTATAATTAAAAAATTTAAAATTTTCATTTCTCCTCAAATTTTTCGCACTAATTTCATTCTTTGGTATGATCTCACTCCTTATGCATTAATAATGAAGGTCCCACAACATATTAAAATGTTAACATAAAAACCTTAACCAAAGTACAAATTTTAATATTCTAGTATATGTAGTAAACATTGGTGTGATACAATAAAATGGGAGAACTTATATATGCAATAAGTATAAACAAAATTATAATAAATTATATACATACACCCATAAAATCATATATTAATATACATTAACAACTTATACATGTCTTATAATCAATTCCTCATGCTTTACTCTCACTTATCATCTTCCTTATTCTCACATATACTTGATTCACATGTTTCATTCTCTTATATCCCACTTTTCCTTTATTTATGTAGCGTTTTAATGCCTCTTCATAATGCCTTTCTATCACATCCTTTCATAATAACACTAAATTAATTCTCATGAATTTTCCTTTTCCATTATGACATTTAATATTTTAATAGCTTATTTAGGAATATTGGAGATGTTTTAGGTCTATTTAAGTGATATATAATGGATATATGGGTTTTTAAACATGGCCCAAATTATATTTTTGTGTCTCACAACCTTCTATAGCTTACCAACACTACCCTTTCAAAGAGCAGAATAAATAGGTATTATTTCCTCCATAGATGGAATGTGAATCTTGAAAATTTCTCAAAAATATGGATGAGGAGTAGTGCTCAAATCTCTACCATTCCATAAGAAAATTATCATTTTTGAGAAATAGAGAATTGAGAATGTAAAGTGTGTATGAACCTAGACTCAACCAAAATTTTCCCAATATTCACTTTATCTTGATCACTTTTCCTTCCCAAATTGGATCCTTTATCAATACCAATCTTTTAAAAAACTTATTGTAGACCCAAAGGAACAAGAGTTTAATTTTTTGAACAATCCTTAGCTTCATCCTTATGAAGAGATTCTAGAATCACATAATCTATAGAGTTTTGGAAAGGAAGAACTAGCAAGGATAGAATCACAATATTTAATTCAATCCCTTTAGGAGGAATTTAATCAACTTATAATGGGAGCATCATAGATTAAGAAAGGAAAAAATATTAATTACCTAGATTCTTTGCCATTAGAGTAGATTCAATATCCTCAATTTTTTCTAAATATCAAATCTATTATGATAATTTACCCTTTTGCTAAGTGTTTTCTTGATGAATCTTATTCTTCCCTTTATTATGGGAATTTATAAGAATAAAGTCACCCAAATTAGGCCCTTTTGAGGGAATCCAAGCTTTCCCTTTTGTATTAGTTTCAACCTTATAGTTTTGTAGTAGAGAATGAAGGGCATCTGAGGGTTCCTTGGGCAGTTTCTCTAAAGATACCCATAAGCAGTATAAACATGAAAACATAAAGGAATATATTCATAATCTCATTTTTGAATGCGATTCATGCTTCCAAGTCTAATTTCTAAAGAATTAGGTAAAGGATTAATTTAGGATTAATTTCCACAAAACTATGGCCATACAAAATTACCTTTCTCTCTAATATGTGATGAAAGGGCCACAAAGTTTTTCCTTTCTTTATTGCATCATTTGCATAATAAACTACTTCTCCCTAAGTTGCACATAAGGAGGGTGTTGGTGTGAATATATATTTTACAGGTATCTAGTCCACTAGTAGGTCCTATTCACATGACTAAGTTAACTTTGGTCCTAGGAATCTTTCTAGAAGTCTTAATTATCATTTAGATCTTATCTTATCTTTTGGCATGTAATTATGGAGTCTTAGGTCATTTAATATTAGCTGATTTAGTTGTCTCATGTTATAGTAAGACACATGTCATGATCTTTTTTAATCCTACCTCTCACCTTGCCCTTATAAGAAATTCCTTCATACACTTTGTATCATATCATATCAAGAAAGTTATTATCTTTCCATAAGTTCTCTTGTGGAAAGTTATCTTTTATTCTACAAGTGAATTTGGGGTGTGGGCTAATTTTCAACTCCTACAAAGGGCATCAATGTGGAAATCACTATTTTTCTTGTGCCCTTTGTGAGGCTCGCTCTTAGGCTTCTCCTCTTTCAATGATAAGGAATCATGCTCAATGGGGCTGGTCATGGCTAACAAGTAGACACTGTGCCTCTTTTCCACCTATTGGTCTAGAGGAAATTATGGTTGGGCTAACTCCAATAAATTTCCCCATTTGTCTCTTTCTATTTCTTTTGCTCGAGTGGTTAATGAAGGAACTCAAGAGGGAAATTTCTAAGAATGACAATGATGGATGAGAATCTTTCTATATCAGGCATCATTGATAAATGGGTCAAGTTGGGTAAACAATATCCCCCCCCTCCTCCTCCTTCTACTTGTGTTCTAGTCGCTTAACAACTTACTTTATGCTTTATGTTATTTTTCTTAGGTCTAATGTCCCATTGGATTTTTTTTTACTTTTTCCACCCACCACACTATTTAATAAATGGTAATACAGACTATTTATTACAAAAATAGCTTTCAAAAGGTAAAGAAATTTTATTTCTTACCATTATCAATTTGAGACATTAATCTAATCCATGAGACCTTCTTAATTGACATTAAGATAGATTTTATTTTTCCATTTATCTCATATATTTTCCTTAAACTTATACACACCACACCCCTTTTTTAAATCAAAATTATATATCCAAATTATCCTCTCCACCTCTAATCATAAATATATATTTATCTATTAAATTTCATTTGTTAATCAAACCTAGTTTAAGAATATATATTACTCTTTTTCAAGCCAGCATACACTAATTTGATCAAAAGACATTGAAGAAAATTAATGATTTATTAAGCTCAAAACTTCCCTGACTGTTTGTCTTGAATATAATGAATATTGTAGATTAAAATAGAATATAAACATTATTAAAAACAAATAAATCTTAACAAATACATTCCAAATAATATAGTGAACATGTATTGTACAATAGAATATTTTCAACCTATTTTTATCCATTCGATTAATTTATTTTTATGTAAGTGTGTGTTTGCTTATCCTTTCTTATATATACTCTCTTTTATCCATTTATATTTAATTACCGTTCTTATCCTTCCCTATATATACTCTCTTATCCATTTATACTTTCTGACACTCTTATCCTTTCTTGTCGTCACATCTCCATGTGCAATCACTAGGCATTTTTGTATTGTTCTGTCGCTTACCAAAGCATATAGGATAGCATTTTTGTATTGTTCTAGAAGGCCACCATATAAATCTGGTCTCCTGCAAGAGTTCTAAAATAAGAACAGGGTATGAAACTAACAAACAATAATAATTTCACTGCCGTGTTGTCTTAGCTCTCTTGTAAAAAATCTGCTCCACTGAAAGAGCATCTCAGTCTAATCAAGAAGCGTCAGAATTGTCATTTCCTGAACTTCTAGAAGTATTCTGCAGAACCAAGAAAATTTCTGGGAGTGCCCTGAATGCCAAGAAAACATAAGGTCATAATTCATGCAGATTGCTTCTAGAAGTATAACCTTCACGACAAGAAAAATGAATCGCTACAATTCAATAAGAATTCCTCTCTATAAAAGTCACAACTACAAAGACAATACCCACATAGAACTATGCATCCTCTCAAATAATTTGGACAGTGCTTAGTAATCTCATTGACTAATGGAGAAAACACTAAGTTCGAGTAATAGTAATCCTTTGTATGAGAAGTACACTCATAAGTCATATGTCTATAGAGCTTATGTAGGCCTTCACCTACTGCTTTTGCTGAGTTTCTTGACTTATCGTTTATTGTATTCCTTGGATGAATGTTGTGGAGTAATAGGGATCATTGCGTTTTGCTGTGAGCTTTGGTTTTCTTTGCAATTTGTTCTTTATCACAACTTGATATGGCTGCCGATTGAATATAAAGCATACCCAGAGAGGCTTGCACGCAGGTGAACAAAAAAGAATAACCCACCATGTATAGTTTCAGTAATATAAGATTTGAAGTTTATGAATTGGTTTTTAATATTTATTATTATCTGTGTTGCAGGTATGATGGAGAATCTGCTTCTAAGCTTCCTCCCGTAGATATAATTATCACTACAACCGACCCTTATAAGGAGCCTGCTATAATAACTGCCAATACTGTTCTTTCAGTGCTTGCATTGGATTACCCAATAGCAAATATTGCATGTTATGTATCAGATGATGGTGGGTCTCCTATTACATTCTACTCTCTGGTAGAAACCTTGAAATTTGCCAAAAAATGGGTGCCCTTCTGCAGGAATTTCAATATTGAGTTAAGGATTCCATTAATGTATTTCTCCAAAACACCCGAGTCATCAGATCCAAAATTTCTCCAACAATGGCAGTGCATGAAGGTATTATAATAGCTATTCAACTTTCACTAGACCTAAAATTGTAGGATACAGCGATTTTTCACATCTTTTAGGCCAAATTTGATGTAAACCTACTAAAAATCTAATTAACTTGAAGATTACTTTTATGGGTGTTAAGTTAAATGCAAATAAATTTCCTTTGCTCTGTTTGACTCTCGTTTTATGATTTCAAGTACTAGTAAAGGATGATTTTGTAAGTAGCTCTTAAAATAATTGCATTTCTTTTTGCAGGATGAATATGAAAATATGAAGAGAAGAATTGCTGATGTATTGGAGACAGGACATGTTACACTGGAATCTGTTTCCGAGAATGGTGATAATGATTTTATGTACAAAAGCTCAGATGTTAAAAACCATTCAAGTATAGTGAAGGTGATAACAAATTTTTAGAAACACGACCAAAATAAGGGAAACTTTCTTGGAATACCACTTATTTTTATTCAAATTTATATGACTTCTAACGCATTGTCTTCTATTTAATACAGATTGTATTCTAACTTCAAATATGTTTTATTTATATGCACAGGTTATCCATGAAAACAAAGTGGGCCAAACAAAGGAAGGTCCTGTTCTGCCACACTTAATATACGTTGCAAGAGAAAAAAGACCTAAGTTCAATCATCATTATAAAGCTGGAGCAATGAATGCTACGGTACTAATTCCCTTATTTTTATTTTTCAGTAGGATGTTTTTTTAGAGTTTTAAAGTCTTTTATTCCGTTAATATAATAGGGAAGAAAGGTTTTTTGAAATATGTTTTTCAGTTTTATTTCTAAATTAAAGATGTAAGAATTGATAGGTCTGAGTATGATATTTTTTATTTTTTTATTTTTCCTGGCAGTATTTCTGTAATTGTGTTGGTGTCCTACACTTAAATGTCCTTGTTCTACTTTATTTATGATTTTTGTTATTTTTAAAGTACAGATAGTGCTCCCTACATACTGAAATATGGGCTAATATGGGCTAGTCTCATATGCTAAGCAGTTTGTAGATCCAAAAACAGATTTCTTGATAATCTGGATTATAAGAAAAAAATATTTTTATTAATAATTTATAAAAAGACTGAACCCGATCAAAAACTCCTTTTGTTTAATAATATACAGAAAAGCATTAATTTCCATTTTTAACATAAAAATATTTATTGAAAAGTCTGACTCTGTAGATAGTAAGCATCTTCTGTTTCAGTTTCCATTTAATATGGACTTCTTATTTGTCTTGTATATATCTAATGGTAATGCAAACAAATGCATTCTGAATTTTTCGTCATCATAGAATGTTGGTGGTGGTGGATTTTCAGGCGAGAGTATCGGGACTGATGACCAACGCTCCTTTCATTCTCAATTTGGATTGTGATATGCATGTCTGCAACCCAAAAGTTATACAACATGCCATGTGCTTTTATTTGGACTGTCCTTCCGAGAGAGATTGTGGGTTTGTTCAATTTCCGCAGTTGTTTTATGGAACTCTTAAGGATGACCCATTTGGAAATCAATTAAAATCAGTATTCAATGTAAGTGGATTTAAATATTTTAATCTGCCTAGTTAGGAAAATTGCATTATTTAAGCCGCTTAAATAATGACCCATTTATAGTTAACTAACAAGGGGTCAGGATTTCTTTGAAATATATGTAGATCCTTTTCAAAGGAATGAATGGAATCCAAGGCCCCGTGTATGGAGGAACATGCTGCTTCCATAGAAGAAAAGGGTTATATGGAGACCCCCCGCGAACATCACCTGCAGATCAACACTACAGTAAAGAAAAATGTCTTAGCATCAAGGAAAAGGGTAAGGAAACAACGAAGCAATGTCCAAACAAAAAAATGATATTTCTATCGCATGAAATGGCGATTTGAACCTTTTGCTAAAGCTCCTTGATAACGTTTTTAGAAGTTTATTTCATCATCTCTGGAAAACTAAATTTGGAAAATTATTCATTCTAAAAAAATGTGTGTTCTCTTGTTTTTTGCAGAGTTTCAAGATGAAGCTGTCAGACGTGCATTTGGAGTATCTTCTGCTCTAGTAGCATCTGCTCAGGCCATTATGAGAGACAATGGATGCCAAAAGAAGTCATATCCATCGCTGGCTATAGAGGAGGCCTTGAAGGTTGCTAGTTGTAGCTATGAAGCTAACACTGCTTGGGGAAAAGAGGTAAAGCTTGCTTGCTATTTGAAGAAATAGATGAGGAATGCAAACAATGAACAGTAATGATCTGTAGATTAAACACAATATAAATATGTAGAGTTTTAATTTTTATAAATTATAAGAATAGAATATATTTATTATATAAAAAATTACAAAATAGTACAATGAATGAAAAACTACATGCAATCTGTTGACTAACTATTGACTATGTATTGTAATCATCATTATCTGTTGAATAACTATTGACTATGTATTGTAATCATCATTCTTACCCATTTATCCCTAGATCTCTGTGTCAAATATATATTTCTTCTTTGTTTACAGAACTTCCGCTTGTTTAAGCAATAACTCATTTTCATTAACGAATAACTCTTCCTTTAGTCCCTCAAGCAGAATTCTTGCATATTTTCTTTCCAAGCTCTTTACAAACAATAAACATTCATTTTTACTATTACATCATATTTACTCTAATACTATGATTCACAATGTCCAAGCTTATCACAATATTTCTTTCATTTATTTATCCTTTTGAAGGACACCATCGGTTCGGCCTTGTATGCTCAACTCAATAAGGTCTATATGATATATGGAAAGCATTTATAAGAATAAACTTTGAACATCTAAAATGATTAGGGAGCTCTAGAAATTAACGGTTCATCATGGACAGTAGTAGTTAAGGTTTTTGCATTGCTGCGGTAAAATACATATGCCTCAGGCTACCTTTAGGAAAGTCTTTGCTAGGTGGCGAGGATTGATTGTTACCTAGATTTGAAGTCTTTAGGAACACTTCCTATGAGCATCACCTGCTCAATCCAAACTCTTTATCACTAAGTGAACTACTCAAGGTTATGATGGACTTCTAAATATCATGCCTTATTTCTAAGATTTACCATTGCATTTCTCTTTTTCATCATACCTCTATATGCATTACTACCATCCTACGTGTACGGACTATACAGGTATAAACTACCTCTATATATATACTAGCTTACACTCCTTGTCATAATAACACCCACACGATCAAGCTAGAAAAATAGATAAATACTTAATTCAAATGAAATAACTCTGTATGTTGTGAATTTGTGACACATTACAGGTGGGATGGATTTATGGATCCTCTGTTGAGGATGTTATGACGGGGCTGAATGTTCACAGCTTAGGTTGGCATTCTATATTTTACGCCCCTGAGAAGCCTGCTTTCATGGGTTGTGCACCAGGGAACGGTCCAGACAGTCTTGTGCAGAACAAGAGATGGGCCACTGGATTGCTAGAAATATTCATAAGCAGATTGTGCCCTCTCTTGGGTAAAAATAGACAACTGACACTTCGCCAGAGGATGCTTTATGCTTATGTTACCCTCTCTCCAATCACCTCAATGGCAGCATTGGGTTATGCGCTATTGCCCGCATTCAGTCTGCTAAGTGGCAAATCATTCCTTCCCAAGGTAAGCTCCTGGTTATTGTCCTCAGATGAAATTAGGTTTCCTTTATTCTACTAGTGCCTTGAACTGTCCTATCTCATTGAACTACTTTGGTTATTTCTGGACATTACAGTTAATTTATTTCCCTCTATGTAATGGATGTAAATTATTGTTGCTGCAGATTGAGGACCCCGCATTTATGGTTGCAGCTGCTTTATTCCTTTCAATGTATGGAAATGGACTTTATGAATATGTTATCTGTGGTTGTTCTGTAAGAGAATGGTGGAATAATCAGAGGATGGCGTTGATAGCGAGATTATCTTCACAGTTGTTTGCAATATTTGATGTTGTGATGAAATTTATAGGATTATCTCAAACAGGTTTTGTTGTAACCCCAAAAGGTAGTGAGAATGACGAGGGTAGTGAGGTTGATTTCACCTTTAATTCTTCTCCTTTGTTCATTCCACCAACTACAGTTTTATTGATAAACTTAGCAGCTTTAGCTAAGGGCACTTTGCAAATTGTGGGTGGGCAATGGGAATTTAAGGACAAGCAATTTGCAGAGTATTTTTGCAGCGCTTGGGTGGTGATTAATCTGTGGCCGTTCTTGAAAGGACTGGTCAAAAGGGGTAAACGTGGACTTCCATGGAGTGTGGTCATGAAGGCTAGTGCTTTGGCTGTATTTCTAAGCAGAACATGGCTTCATTAAGTAATTATTTTCTAGGCAAAGTAAAATGGGTGACTTTCTGGGAAGTATTACTGTTTCCCCTGAACATCCCTCGGATGCACTAAGTGTTACATGGGCTCTTATAATTGCCAACTACTACTCAAATTGACGCAAAACAAGCCAATCAATTTCAAAAAAACATGTCACATAAATGGCTCGTAAACATTCTTGTCTCTTAATTATTAATTTTTCAATTATTTAAACTATGTAAACCCAACCAGTGATATTTAATTTTGTCCTGTTCATCCTCAAACATGTAATGTATAAAGATCAATAAACAGTTCAAGTTGTATTAATTTATTTTTAGATATTATTTTTTAATCAACAGAAAAGGATAATATATTTATGTTTAGTATTTTATTTTTATTTTTTTTATTTTCTTTCATTTGGTATAACAGCTAATAATAGCATATTATTTTGATATGTCTTATAAATCTTCAAATTTTCCCATTTACATGTAAGAATTATGATTATTGGTCAATCACAATGAAGACTTTATTTGATTCTCAAGAAATATGAAAGCTTGTAGAGAATGAATTCTCTAAACCTATCAATGTAGTAGTATTTAATGCATTATCTTAGGTAAGGAATGATTTTCTCAAGCATAAGAGAAGAAAAGATTCTAAGACTCTCTTCTACATTTTTATACAATACAAGAGTCTTTCTTCCAAGGGCCGTAGTAACAACAAAGTCAAAGGAAATGTTGGACATCCTCCAAATTGCATATCAAGGTGGCTAAGATTAAAGTTATAAATATTGAGACCCAATAGTTTGAGACTATCTATGAAGGATTCTAAATTTTAAAAAAAAAAATTCTACCCAATTTATTGTTCAAGTTAATCAAACTAGATCTCATGGCGAAGCTCTTAAAGACAATATAATAGTGTTTTTTTTTTTCTGATAATCCTACCCATAAAGTTTGAGTCAATTGTTGTGGCTAAAGAAAAGACAGATTCTTTCACAATTTCTTGTAGATGAGCTTCAAGCATCTCTAGTTTCTCATGAGCATAGACCAAGTTTCTCTTCTAACTCATCTTTGTAGCATAGATTCAAGTTGAACAAGTTTTTGTTAGTCATGGTAGATGTAGAAGAAGAACTAACATTAAATGAAAATGAAACAAATCATTAAAAGGTGAAAGAGCTAATCCAACAAATTCAAGTGGATATAATAGTAGCCAAAATCCAAGTCAAAATTAGTTTCATGGTCAAAGATATGGTAAATATCAAATTTAATATCATTACTATAAAAAGTATGGGGGCATGTGCAGGATCATGGTATGCCAAATAGGCCCTTAAGTGGCAAAAAATTCAGAAAAATCAGTGTTAGGCAACTTGACGTAAATATTTGAATAAGTTATCTATATTATTTCAAAAATATGTAAGAATAGAATTTGTAGAAAATTGAATGTAGTTTCTAAAATACTAGGTTTATTTAAAAATAAATAAAATCTATTTGGTGAAAATTTGAAATTTCAATGCAGAGTACTTAAATTTGGGGAAAAATAAGAAGTAGGTGTCTTGACCACCCTAACCATAATAAAATGATAATATTTTTTGTAATATTTTATATATAAGTAGAGGACTCATGTCTGGATGTGATGCATATTTTTTTGTAATTTTTTCCAAGTAAATAATTAATTATGAATTTTTATTACAACTTTTAGAAAATATAAAACTGTCTGACCACCTTAACTTGGTCAAAAATTCATGAAATTTATTTTTATTTTTTAATCCTATAGTATGTAAAGCATAGAATGTGACGATGTTCGATTCAAAAATAATGATACCGTTTGAAAGTTATAGATGTTTTTCAATCAGCCTATCGATCAGGACTTTAGTCGTAATTCTAATAGAAAATGAATAATAATTATTTATTAAATTCAAATTAAATCATAATTTATATTTTTGGAAAGCTGAGAATCTCTTCGAAAAACCCTTTTCGTTTCATTAATTTTGGGTGAAAAAAAAGTCATCAGCCACATACCCTACAAATATTGCCACTTTTTGGCATACCATGATCCTGCACATACCCATGGCCATTATGCATATGGTTGTAGAAAAAATAGTTTGATTACCAAAAAAAAGGTGCATTTTTTTCTTAAAGATTCATAATCAAGGTACTATGGTATTGACACATAATTTTTTCAAGAGAGTTCAAAAGATATTTGGTTTCTAGATTTAGGTTTTAATTAGATGACAAGCAATTTAGAAATATTTTTTAGTCTATATAATCCACATAAATCATATGTTAATTTAGACAATGACAATTTAGAGTGTTAACCATGGGAAAAGGCAATGCCAATATTCTTACTAAGGGGCAAAAGAAATTATTTTACATATTTACTATGCTTTAATCTTAGAGCATAATTTGATGAGCACTAGACAATTTATTTTGAAGGGGTAGAGAATGTTTTTCAAAAATAAGAAATACCTAATTTTGGACCAATTCTCAACAAGTTAGTTAATAAAAAAATTTAAATGATCAACAATGGTGTAATTTGCTCAAGATCACTACTTGGTGCTGACTTCAAGTGGGTTAAGAAAAAACAAATTTTTAGTGATTGAACCTCATCAATTGAACCTTCAATAGTTTCACCTTTTTTGTGAATTAAAGTGTCTCAACCTTGAAAAATTTTAAGTTTATTTATTTATTATTTAATATTTTTTTATCATTGTTTGAAATAATTAATAATACATATATTTAATAATTATATTCCACCAAAAAATGGTCCTAAGATTTTGAGTTAACATTTTGACCACATGTCGATGGCTTGCAAAATAAGTTACTAGTTGTCAAAAAGATGCATACTTAGTGGTATATCATTGTTACAACCCGTCTTATTGTTACTAAGTTACTTTTATCTTCACAGGTAAATAGGAAGATGAATGTAAATCATGATTTTGATATGTTTGATAAATGAATAAAATATTGAAATAGGTATTAATATGTTATTGCTTTGAAGGAGTAATTATATTTATATTAATGAAGTACAATGAAAGAATATATATTGGATTTTAAATTTTCTAATGTTTTATGATGCAAGTACATTTCATGTGAATGTTTAACTACCATTGTAAATGTGCCAAGTTGGATGCAGGTACAGGTTCATGCCTCCAGAAGGGAGGGGAAGTATCACTCAAGAGAAGGATTTGGTCTGATAACCCTTAATGAGTCTAAATTGAGCTTGCATACACCCACTGCTAGAATGCTTAGTCTGAATTGTTTGATTGAATCTCTTTGATTGTGATTTGTGAGCTCTTCTTCATGTATAAGAATGCATATATATTTATCGATCGATGAATCGATAGTTATATATGTTTATATAAAAATATTAAAGTACTATTTTGCTTATATATATATATTTATTTATGTAATTGAATGTATATATATATATATATACTATTCAATATATGTATTATATGTGTTGATAACCACCCATTAATATATTTGATGTCCATATGAAATAAGTGTGTGTATATATATATATATATATTTGATAATCATTGAATATTTTGAGAGAGGAATTTAGGGGATAGGAGCTGATACATATGCACCTAAAATTGGACAGTCCACGTGGTAGGCCACGTGGACCAATGACCAATAATTTTTTTTCACCGATACCCATTATGAAAAAATATCATATAAACAATATAAAATTATTTTTTAAAAATTTGGAGGACCTTTGCCATGTGCAAGGACAATATTTGTCCACACATTTTAAAAATTGAAAAAAAGACCCGTCGACCGATATGTAGGCACCTCGGGTGCCACTTCCTACATGGCATGACGTCTGAAGTTGTTAGCCTTGCCACATCAACTTCTCTCAATCCACCACCCTAAGAATCCACTACGTCACATTTATCACTCATCGCCACTTCCTATAATTCTTGACTGTCATGTTTAATGCAAGTCTATTCTCCTTAGCTCCACGCCACCCCGCATTTTTTTCAAGCCAACCTACATTCAATGCTCCCAGTGCCTTGCTCTTCTCACCATCTTTTTAGCCTTTCATTCTAGCAAGTTGTCGTTCTTTCTTCACTTGCACGCCACTACATGCTCGGTTCGTCATCTACAACCTTCAAACATTTACCACAACCTACGATGCTCAGAGACCGGTTGGTATTTGGGTAGAATCCAATTAGGATATGGGTACACGCAAATTAGTGAACATTACCAACGGCTCCATTTCTACCATGCAAGCAATGAACGGGTTCCTTGCCACCATGAAGGTAACCGCCATTTGTTACGACACTGTGAACATTTTTGAACTTCAAACCAGTTGTTTAGCTCATGGATTTTTCCAAGTGAAGTCGTGTGAATGGTGTTGCATGCTCAAGATTCAACTACTATCCACCTGCATTGAGTTGTTCAACCCAAGTGAGCTTTCTCACTAAGGCTCACCATTATTCGATTTTTTGAGTTTTCTTTGCAGTTTGTGTTTCTTTTATTGGACTTTTGGTGTTGAAGAAATCATTTTTTTTTGTTGAAGTTTAGTGTTTATGAACACTGTCCTATTTGTGTTCATAAACACACTATTTTTTTGGAAATTAATCTTTTGTTCAAGCATCGCTCTCTTTATAGAATAGATAATAATATTGTTGATTGTTTCCCCACCATTGAAATTTCTGGGGTTGTTTTCTTCTTTCATTAATAATATTGTTCATTGTTTCATTTCCATAGATGAAGCTGTATTTTTGTTTATATGGGTTCTGCTCTATAGGGTTTATATTGCAAATATTATAGTCATATTTTGGCATTTCTCTTTCATTAGGGTTTATTTTGCAAATATAACACTCATATTTTAGCATCTCTATTTCCCTAGGGTTTATTTTGCAAATATTACAAGGTGATCCCACAATAGTGGTTTACAATTTTTGGCCAAACTGGACACTAAAATTATTATTTTTAACTAAATCTTCACATTCGGGCACCTATAGTGGCTAAATCGTGAGGAATTTGAAGATGCAAACTAGAGTCTTGTCACATTTTGTCTATAGATTCTAAAAATATTTTTTTCAAAATTTTTGGAATCAGATTGCACTTCTTTTTCCATCTCCCACGAAACTAGTTTTTTTTAGAAGACAACATTTTTAAAAAGTGACGCACACCATATAATGCATAACTTTTTTTCAATGAAGGATAAAATTCTAATTCTTTTGAATTTAGATTTGTAACTCTGATATCTAGTGCTTCCACTTGGTTCGATAGTTTTCTATTGAATATTTTTTATTTAATCAAGTTTCGAAGTCAAACCAATTACAATTGAAACATAGCGCGATCGTATAATGCGTAACATTTTTTGTATATATTGAAATTCAATTTTATTTTTTTTGTTGGATCAAAGACTTCAATATCTAATGTACTCATATTTCTCAATTTTTTTTTTGATGATCTACTATTTTTCCACATGTGTAGAACATAGACCTTCATTTTCGATGAAAAACCTATGTTTAATAAAACTAAAAAAACAAATACATAATAAAACCAAAACATATTAAAATTATATTCATTGGATAGCTCGTTCCAAAGACTACCTAATTCCGGTTGGGTTTGTGAAGATTCCTCCATTTTCATCCTCAACCCGAGCTCTAAAGTGCCAAAATTTAGGTTTTTTTGTGTCTCAGAGGGAGGATGAGGAATATGGGTGGTTCGTATGAACCCCTAGGGGTTCGAGCGAACTTCTAGGGGTTTGCTTGAACCCTTGTTTGAGCTAACCACCCTTCCATAAGGGATTTTGTTAGTTTTTTGGGTGGGAAAGAATTAAAAGGGTTCGCTCAACCCTGGTTCAAGTGAACCTCTTATGTGTTCATTCAAACCAATAGGTTCGTACGAACCCCTAAAATCAAGTTTTTTGCTATGTATTCATTTTTTGTGAGTTTTCCTTCCTCACTTGAATTGTAAACCACTATTGTGGCTTCACCCCACAGTTATAGTTTACCATTTCTGTTTCATAGTTTTTGCATTATCATATACTTTGGTTATCATATTCTTTCTCATAGGTTCTCAATTATCATTTACTCTAGTTATCCTATTCTCATAGGTTTTTCATTGTCATTGACTCTGCATATCGTATTCTCATAGGTTATGCATTATCATTGACTCTGCTCATTGTATTCTCATAGGTTCTGCATTATCATTCACTCTACTTATCATTTTCTCATAGGTTATGCATTATCATTGAATCTGCTTATCGTATTCTCATAGTTTTCACATTATCATTGACTTTGGTTATCGTATTATCATAGGTTTTGCATTATCATTGAGTTAGGTTGTGTTCTTTGTTTCATAAACCAAAAAAAAAAAATGGGTTAATCTTTTTTTAGGTTTTTCTTCATCTTTTCAGTCACTTAAAAAATTTATGTTGTTTTATGTGCCATTCATCTATTTGGTGACTTAAAAAAATTATGTTTTTTCTGAGCCATGTAGATAAATATGTGGGTGTAATTTTTTAATGGGTTCTACTCCATCAAATCATTCATATACATTTGTGATAATTGTTAAACTCTTATTGTTTTCCACTCCTAAGCTTCAAAAATAATTGGCTACATTTTTAACTTTTCTATAGTCAAAATAAATAGATTTAAAAATATTCCATCAATTATACAATTAATTATGAATCCAATAGCTTGTACCATGCTAATATGACCATTGCCAACTATTATCCAATAGAATAATTCATAAAGTAATTTGGATCTTTTGAAACAATTTTGAGAAAAAATATATATTATTAACATCTAATTCCATGTTATTCTCATTATGTTCTTTCATGGATTTATATTTTATCAAATTATAAAACCTAATAATAGTATTAGTATTCCCACCTCTCATAGAAAGATTAAAAAGAATATAACTACTTAATTGTGAGATTTTTAAATTTTAGAACCAGAGATTGATATATGAGCAAATTAATATGGACTTTTCCTTTAGACTACAATGGTTACACTATTAATGTCTCACGTCTCATATAAATTGTTTTAATTTAAAAGAGCCTAATTTTTTAATGTAAATTTTTTCAATTCATGTATCTTTGACACACAAACAAGGGCCCAGTCCCTAGGTGGACAATCTTGATCATTTAACAATCTCCTAAAATTTGTGTTCTACCATTCACCTACACTAAATATACTATGCTTGATATTTGTTCGATTAATGTTATTGAGTACTATTTGTAGGTGCCATTGATATTACCATATATTACCATAAGCGTAGTTAATAAATGCCTCCAATGGTTATTGTATTCTTTCTCATAGGTTATGCATCATCATTGACTATGGTTATCCTATTCTCATAGGTTCTACATTATCATTGACTCTTCTTATCATATTCTCATAGGTTATGCATTATCATTGAATCTACTTATCATATTCTCATAGGTTCTACATTATCATTGGCATTGCTTATCGTTTTCTCATAGGTTTTGCATTATCATTGACTCTGCTTATCGTATTCTCATAGGTTCTGCATTATAATTCACTATGCTTATCCTATTCTCATAGGTTCTGCATTATCATTCACTTGGGTTGTATTCTTTGTTTCATAAACCAAAAAAAAAAAAATTGGTTAATCTTTTTTTAGGTTTTGATTCATCTATTCGGTGACTTTTAAAATATATGTTGTTTCTATTCCATAGATAAATATGTTGGTATTATTTTTTTATGGGTTATGCTCCATCAATTCAGTCATATACATATATGTGATAAATTTTGTTATACTCTTACTGTTTTTCATTCCTAATCTTTATAATGTTCTTCATTACAGCCATTACAGTCATGGGTTGTTAACATTTCGATTAATGTTATTCAGTACCATTTCTAGGTGCCATTGATAAAATTGGGGATTTAGGTTTTTCATAGGTGTTGCTTCATTCATTCATTAATGCTATTTTCTTTAGGTGGCATTCATTAATTTGGGGGTGTTATGTTTCACAATGGTTAGGATTCATCAATTCAAACATGCAATTATTGGAGCTTTTTTTTATTTGCATTACAAATATTTGGGGGTCTTATTTTTTTCATAGGTTCTACTTGATTAGGTATTGTAGATATTTTTGGGGGTGTTACCTTGTTTGTAACTTTGACTTCATCATGATTAGTCATCATCTATTCTACCAATTTCGGGTGCCATTTGGAATTTGTTGGGTGCTATGTTTTTCATAGGTTAAGTTTCATCAATTCATTTGCCAACTATGTAGCTTTCTTTTTGTGTCATTGATAAATATAGGGGTGTTAGGATTATCATATGTGCTACTTCATTAAATTTGTAATGTAAATGTTTGTATCTTTTTTAGGTGCCATTGATTATTTTGGGGGTGTTATCTTTTGCATAGGTTATTTTTCATCAATTCAATCATCCAATTATTGTAGCTTCTTTTCGTGCCTTGGAAATATATGGGGGTGTTATATTTTTGTTAGGAATAAAATCTTGCATAAATAAGCACGATGATATCAAACACATATCGAATATTAAATGCACGTTTAATCATTTATATATATATATGTATATGCATATGTATAGACATATACATAGACATATACATAAACATATGTATATGTATATCAGATATTAAATGCACACGTAATTGTATTTATTTTGAAACAAAACAATTACACACTGGCAGCCAAACATGATGAAGTGTATCCAACTTGTATATGCTTAAGGTATTTGAATCTTCTTTATATATATATTCATATCTATATAGACATATACATATACATATACATATATACATATATTTATGTGTCTATATACATATGTATATGTATATGAATATGTCTATATATATGTATATGTATATGTGTATATACATATACATATACATATACTACTTTCACGATATCCTACATTTTTTTCAAGCCAACCTGCATCCAATGCTCCTAGTGCCTTGCACACTTTGTCAACTTTACAGCCTTTCATTCTATCAAGTTCTCATTTTTTCTTCACAATGATGGCAATGTATGTGTATGTGTATGTGTATGTGTATGTGTATGTGTATGTGTATGTGTATGTGTATGTGTATGTGTATGTATGTGTGTATTTCTATGTCTATGTCTATGTATATGTCTATGTCTATGTAAATCTATATGTGTAATGTCTATGTCTATGTCTATGTCTATGTCTATGTCTATGTCTGTGTGTATGTCTATGTCTATGTCTATGTCTATTTCTATGTCTATGTCTATGTCTATGTAAATCTGTATGTCTATGTCTATGTCTATGTCTATGTCTATGTCTATGTCTATGTCTGTGTGTCTGTCTACGTCTACATCTATGTCTATGTCTATGTCTATGTCTATGTCTATGTCTATGTCTATGTCTATGTCTGCATGTATGTCTATCTCTATGCCTGTGTCTATGTCTATGTCTATGTAAATCTGTATGTCTATGTGTATGTCTATGTCTATGTCTATGTATATGTGTATGTCTGCATGTATGTATATGTATATGTAAATGTGTTTACGTAAATGTGTATGTGTAAATGTAAATGTGTGTGTGTATAGATTTGTGAAGAGGTGTTAAGTGGACTTCCTTGCCACGTCTACTTCTCTCACTCAGCCACCCTAACACTCCACTATGTCACATTTATCACTCACTGCCCCTTGCTAGACTTCTCTACAGTCGTGTTTAATTCACTTATGTCTATGTATATGTGTATGTGTATGTGTATGTGTATGTGTATGTGTATGTGTATGTGTATGTGTATGTGTATGCTTCATCAATTCAGACCTGAAACAATTGTATCTTTTTTAGGTGCCATTGATTAATTTGGGGGTGTCCTCTACTTTATATGATGTGCATCTGAACTCAGATTTAGAGCCTATCACACTAATGCAGGTGTCACTTTCAAATTAATCACAACTACACAACGTAAACAAGGTGCCAAGTCAACACAATTCAAACCCATCTCACCCATCTTTGAGTGAATGGCGAACCCATTACAACCATGTTTCCCATTGTAGCATAACCAAACCAACAAGAAAATGTATATGCCTGTCTCATCAATCATGAAACCTACAACACATATCAACATGAGTTTTTCCCATCTCACGAAGTAGGGTGCGCACGTAGTTGTGGTGAACTCCAAAATCCCATCTACTTCCATTTTTACAAGTTGTAAGGCACCCATTATTAAAAATAAAATTATGGAAACAATTGCAAACAATACACCAAACTAATCAACTGAATAATTAATGGCCAAAATCAATCAAATTCACCAAACAACCATCAATCAGTTTCAAATAATTCCCAATTCAAATAGCCATGAAAACCTTCAAGTATTCACATGTATTACCATAGAACAATAATAAGTAGTAAAGTTTTGTTAGAACATGTATTTAGGGGACCTAGTTTTCCTAAGGCCTTTCATGGTTTCCTATGTACCACTTCACAGTTGAAAGGTCCAATTTTGGACAAGTGCAACATAGATTACCATTACAAAGGCTTTGGAAAAATCAAGTCTCCCTAAACCATTATATCTTGTAACAATTGCACAAACTTTGATACTACAAATTGTGTTTAATATTTGTATGGTTGGAATTTACAATTCTTTTCATGGTTCCAACATCAAGGTCTAGTATTCAATTAATTTGGGGGGGTTCTCTTTTGCATAGGTTATCCTTCATCAAATCAGCCCTGCAACAATTCTATCAATTTTAGGTGCCTTTGATTAATTGCAAGTGTGTTCTATTTTTTAGGCGCTTTAATTCATTTGGGGGTGTTATCTCTTTAATAGGTTAGGCTACATCAATTCAATCATGCAACTATTGTAGCTTTGTATTTGAATCACTTAGGGGACTTGGTTTTGTGAAGGCTTTCAATGGTTACCTATGCAACACTTCATAATTCAAATGGAATTGTGGACCCGTGCAACATAGGTTGCCATCAAACGAGTGTTCATAAAATCAAGTCTCCCTAATTCATTACTTAATGCAACAATACACATGACTCTATAGGGGAGAGGAGCCGATACATGCACATCCAATTTTCTATGGTCTACATTAACAAAACAACCATATTTATATGACTGAATTGATGAAGCAGAACCAATGAAAAAGACAACCTATGTGTATGTGTATATAAATGTATATGTATATGTATATGTATATGTGTACATAATTGTATATGTATATGTATATGTGTACATATATGTATATAGAATTGCTTACATGCATTATTTTTCTTACCAAGAATATATTTGTCTCTATTGCTTAGTTGACTGAATTGATGGAGTAGAACCTATATGTATATTTGTATGTGTATGTGTTATGTATATGTATATGTGGATGTGGATGTGTATGTGTATGTATATAGAATTTCTTACATGCAGAACCAATGAAAAAGAGAAGCCCAAATTTATCTATGGCATTGAAACAACCAACAATATTATTTGTTACTACAATAAAAAATTGCAACATTGCTTATATGCATTCATTTGAAAACTAGAACACCCCCAAATTTATATATGGCACGGAAACAACATACAATGTTATGTATATGTGTATGTGTATGTGTATGTGTATGTGTATGTGTATGTGTATGTGTATGTGTATGTGTGTGTATGTGTATGTGTATGTGTATATATATTTATATGTATACATTTATGTATATTTGTGTATACATGTATATATTTACATATACATATATGTATATATATGTGCATATGTATATAGAATTGCTTACATGCAGAACCTATGAAAAAGAGAACAACCCCAGGTTTATGAATGGCATGAAAACAACCAACAATATTGTTTATTACTGAAATGATAAATTGTAGCATTGCTTTCATGCATTCATTTGCATGACTGAATTGAATCACAACAGAATAATATGTATGCATTCATTTACATTGAATTGAAGATGAAGCATCACCTATGAAAAAGAAAACACCCCCAAATTAATCAATGGCACCTAAAAAAGATACAATAGCTGCATGACTGAATTGTATATGTATATGTGTATGTCTATGTCTATGTATATTTATATGTACATGCTTATATACATGTATGTCTATGTATATGTATATGTATATACATATAAAAAACATATATATACATATATATACATATGTATAAGTCTATGTATATGAATATGTATATGTATATGTATATACATATTCATATATGTATGTATATATATATGTATACATATGTATATGTATATATGTATATGTATATTTAACAATAGAAAGAAGTTGCTTGTAACATTCTCCAACCAACGTCTATCCATCTCTTAACTGGAGTCTGAGCATCGCAGGTTGTGGTAAAGGTTTGAAACTTGCAAAGGATGAACAAAGCACGTAGTGGCATGCAAGTGAAGAAAAAATGAGAACTTGCGAGAATGAAAGGTTGTAAAGACTGTGAGAAGAGCGAGGCATTGGGAGCATTGAATGCAGGTTGGCTTGGAAAATATGTATGTATATGTGTATACATATGCATACATATACATGTATATATGTATATGTATATGTATGCATATACATATCTATATACATATGTATATGTATATGTATATACACTATATACATATGTATATGGATATGTATATGTATATGTATATTCATACGTATATGTATATGTATAGGTTGGTTGGAAAAATATGCAGGGTGGCATGGAGCTAAGGAGAAGAGACATGCATCAAACACGACAGTCGAGAAGTATATCAAGGGGCGGCGAGTGATAAATGTGACGCAGTGGATTCTTAGGGTGGTGGACTAAGAGAAGTTGGCATGGCAAGGTTGTTAACTTCGAACATTGTGCCACGTAGGAAGTGGAACCCGAGGTTCTTGTGTATCGGTCGAGGGGTCCTTTTTTTATTTTTAAAACGTGTGGACAAATATCATCCTCCCATGTGGAAAATTAGATAAAAAATGAATAGAAAATGACAAAATGTCAATGAAGAAGTAAACATTGCAAATCAAAATAGTGACACATTGCAAATTACATAGAACACACATTGCAATATGATCATAATACATTGCAAATCAAAACAATAATGATGCATTTGTAATTATCATATATTTAAAATTGTCAATGAAGAAACATACATTGCAAATCAAAAGAATAACACACATTGCAAATTATATGCAACACTTTTTGGAATCTAATCAAATTACTTGACAAACCAAAACAATAACGCTCAATCTATACTTATCATATTAAAATTAAAACTATCCACAATTTTGGTGCATTTGTAAATATCAAAACTTCTAAATTGTATGAAACTTGAATTGCATGTGAAAACCAAAAAAAAGGAAGCATCTAGTTGAGGTTGTTTTGAAATGGATCTTGGCTGGTTAGGGTGCCACTCGCCATGTTCTCATCCCCTTCCAGTCGATGAGGAGTGTTGCATACATGAGTGGGACTTGGAGTGGTAAATTTGGGCGCAAGTGACATGTGTTGGGGGTGGTGGTGTACACATTTGTACATCTTGAGTGCCAAATTGATATGGATATTGAGTGCCCCTGAAGTGAAATTGGGAGAGGCTTGAATAATTCATTGTTGTGGAGAACTGAGGGATATTAATGTTGAGAATATCATAGAAGACTCCATTACTTTGAGACAACGGATTGGAAGTGTTCCTAAATCGCCTCTCTCTTTGTAAAGCCCTCTATGCCTCCTCAATCTCTTTTTCCTTTCGGTCATGTTCCTTGCGAAACCTCTCTTGCTCCTTTTTTGCATCTCTATCCTTTTTCTATTGTAATTTATGCTTCTCTTTTCCTTTTCGCAGTATCTCCTTCTCAATTCTGTCATTCTCCTTCAACTCCACTGCCACAATTTTTTCTGCCCTTTTCTCCTCATTATGTTGTCTCTTTCTTTCTTTTATCTCCTCAACCTCTTTCTTCCTTTTCTCTTGCTCCATTAACAGCCTCATGTAGTCATTTGTTGTCAAGAATTGAGACTGTCTCCTGATCCGAATTGCACCAACTTTGGATTTCTTTTGATGGACAGTGTGCATAGGCAACTCGAGGAAATTGTTGATGTGTAGAACTATTTGTGTTTCTTTTGTCCCATTCAACTGTGTGGCAATGATCTCCTCCACTACCTATGATCCCTCTAGTACATCTTCATTGCCTCGTAAATCTGAATTGCAAGAAGGAGCATAGTAATGCACAACTTGAGAAGGGTCAATTTCTGGTGGTGGTGATGGGAAAGTATAGGTATCATGTTGTTCTGGGACTTCCAAATCAATGCCCAAGTTCATTGCTCCCTCAACCAACTAGGATGGTTGGCTTCGTTGTGATGGAAGATCTAAACTTTCATTGAATTGATCAACGGGGCTATCCACCATGGGAGGCGTGTGTTCATTAACCACCAATTGTGCAACTGATTCAACAAGACAACTATGAGGTGAGTGTTGTATTTCTGTTGCAGTCAAATGTCCATCTAGAAGAGTGGACTGCAATACTGCGACATCATCGCTTGACAAACCAAGTCTAGAAAGGCTAAGAATGTTTTCAACTATGTCAGCATCCTCACTGACCACAAATGTCTCATTGGGATGCATGTCGTTGACAAGTGCATCAAGATTCAGGGCCCATATACCAGTCCTTTTAAACCCAACTTTGAGGTTGTCAATTGTCAAAGCTCTTTTCATTGCTTTGTTGCCTAACATTGCAAGTTCTCTCCTCCTCACTTCAATGTTTGGAAACCTTGACAAAAAAATTGTGTGTTCTAATTTGAAGTAAGCTTTAAAAGGTGCAAACACACTCACACCCAATGGCTATATCTTATGTGATGTGTGTGATGGAAATGTTAACAAATCTACACCAATTTCGCTTGCTTCCTCGATGGTTTCGAGTGCTACATGACTTCCATGGCCATCAAATATTTGCAATACCCTGTTGGTGGGTGAGACACCACCTGGAATTGAGGTTTTCAAGTGGGTCAACCAATCTATGAACAAGTCTTTAGTCATCCATGATGCATGGGGTTGGGCTGCCATGCAAGCACCTGGTTCGCAATCTATGATGTAATTATCTATGCTCACACTCCCCTTGAACAAGTAGAATCCTGAAATGCTCTACCCAGTAGCATTGAGACAACATAGAATGGTTATCCATTCACAACTCTTTGGGATAATGTAAGAGACATTCCTGCTACCTTTTCTTGCGAGCACCTTCATGGACCCATTTTTTCCTGCTTGGATGCCAGTTTCATCACAATTCTATATGTGATTAGGACCATATGGCATGGCTTCATATGCTACAAATAGTGTTTTGTAGAATGTAGCTACAACATCAGCTCTAAGATTGAATGCCCTATCTTTGTTTAGGCCTTCAACAGTTCATAATGCAAGTTCAAGATGTCTATGCTTGAAGCTTGTCCACCAAGACTTCCCTGGGAACCCATTGGTGAAAGGGTTTGGCCTATTCTGACATATTTGGGAAACCTCAGACTTAAGATTGACTATCTCAAGACCATGACCACTATCAACCATTTTCTTGCACCATTCCATAATAAGATGTTCTTCCTCTTCACTGAGGATTGTTGGTGGACCTTTCTTGGAAGTTGTTGTTAGACCCCCTAGCCATTTGGACAATGTGACTGTTGGGATTGACCACTTTTTGGAAGCCCCCCTTATTGACATGTCATTCTCTTCAATGTCATAGAGTTCCCTTTTCATTTCATTCAAAGACCAAAAATTTTGTATTTGTTTTACCTTATGTGGTATTTGAGGTGTAGTAACCTCAATTTGCGGTATTTGAGGAGTAGAAACTGCATCTACTTGTGCAACAGGATCTATTTCATGGGGGAATCTAGCTCCTCATTTTTCGGAGGGAAACCTTGTTGTGGCTCTTTTCTTTTTTTTTGTTCCCAGTATGGGTCACCACTGCATTGCCCTTGGTTGTGGCTCTTTTCTTTTTTTTTGTTCCCAGTATGGGTCACCACTGCATTGCCCTTGGCCATCTACACAAAATAAGTACAATCAAAACAGTGATGCTTGAATAGAAGAATAATTAGTTTGTAATGTAAAACATATGAGAATAAGATAACTAGAGTCAATGATAATGTAGAACCTATGAAACACAAATGCTTGAGCAGTTATCTTTATATGTATGAAGAGAGTGATGCTTGAACAGAAGATTATTTAGTTTTTGTATGTGTTATCTTTTTAGTTTGTTGCATTTCAATTCAAATGATCTTTTCTAACAGTTTAGAGAGTTACATCTATTCTAGAGTGAGCGACATAAGGTAATAGACGAGTAAGAAACACACAATTACAAACTATGCAAGGGAGTTAGAGTTTAAGAACATCTCATATCTCTTAAGTGTTTACAACATTAACATTCTCATGCACAACAAAGTGAAAACCACACTCATATTTTAACTATGCCACAATAGAAATCTTACGAATGAAAAATAGTAAGAGTTTAACAAAGCTCACATATTTTTTCTATGACAAACTCATTGATGAAGCAAAATATATGAAAAAGATGAAAAAAAAAACTAATAAAAATAGAAACCTTAGTGATTGATAATGCAAAACCTCTATAAGATATCTAGAGTGAATGACAATGCAAAAGCTATGAGAATAAGATAACTATAGAGAGTGAATGATAATGCAGAACCTATGAGAATAAGATAAGTTGAGTGAATGATAATGCAGGACATATGAAATAGAAATGGTAAACCATGACTAATATTTACCATATAAATGATAATGTAGAACCTATGAGACTACGATAAGTAGAGTGAATGATAATGCAAAACCTATGAAACATAATTGCTAAACTATGACTGTAATATTTGCAATATAAACCCTACTGAAACATAAAGGCTAAACTATTACTAGATAACATTTTCAATATAAACCCTAGGGAAATAGAAATGGTAAACTATGACTATAATATTTGCAGTATAAACCTAGGGAAACTGAAATGGTAAACTATGACTATAACATTAGCAATATAAACCTTTGGGAAATAGAAATGGTAAATTCTGACTATAATATTTGCAATATAAACCATAGGGAATGTATATACTAATGAATTACTGTGATATTTGCAAAATAAATCCTAGGGAAAGCTTTAAATGATAAACCATGGCTGTAATATTTGCAATATAAACCCTATGGAGCACATATGCTAACCTATGACAGTAATATTTGCAATATAAACCCTAGCGATAGATAAAGAAACACCTGTGACTATAATATTTGCAATACAAACCTTAGGGAAACATAAGTAAAAACCTATGAAGTTGTAATGGTTCTAATGAAGATCAATATAAAGCTTACAAATGGAAAATAGTAATGGTTGTGATGAAGAAAAATATGAAGTAAATGAATGGAAAAGTGTGAAAGGAAAACCAAGAACAATATGGATGTTGGTGCACTGGAATCTGAGCTATTGCCTCCCCTTGATGTTAACTCGGTGAATTATGTGCTTGTCACTCCTCCTTTTCTTATGTCACTCACTGCAAAATAATTGAATACTTGAAGGTTTTCACGGCTATTTGAATTAGGAATTATTTGAATTTGATTGATGCTTGTTTGGTGTGGTGAAATAAATTGCTGTCCTATTTTCAATTTGAATTATGTTTCGTATAAATTGGAAATTTGATTGATTTTGGCCATTAATTCTTGACTTGATTGGTTTTGTGGATTGTTTGAAATTGTTTCCATGTTTTATTTTTGAATATTGGCGGCCTTACAGGACTGTTAAGTGGATGCAAGTGGGATATTTCTCTTTGGCTCCAATACGTGCGCACCCTACTTGGCAAGATGGGACAGATTGAAGCTGATACATGTTGTAGGTCTCATGGTTGAAGGGATAGGCAAATGCATTTGTGTGTTGGTTTGGTTATGCTACGATGGGAAACATTGTTGTAATGGGTTCGCCAGTCGGTCAAAGATGGGTCGGATGGGTTTGAATGTTGTTGACTTGGCACCTTGTTTATGTTGTGTAGTTGTGATTAATGTGAAAGTGGCGCCTGCATTGGTGCGAAAGTTGGGTTTACCAGTTTACGGGGAAGGGTGCATGTCTTAATGTTTGGGTTGTTTAAATTCCATGTCGGAATGCTACTTGTTATATGTTAGATACAAGTTGGATACACTTCATCATATTTGGCTGCCAGCGCATACTTGTTTTGTTTTGAAATGAATGTTATTAAGTGTGCATTTTAAATATGATTTATGTTTGATGTCATCGTACCTATTTATAAATGATTTTTTTTTAAGTTGTGGAGGACCAGCTTATAGGTGTGGGCCCCAACGAGCGCATGTCCCATCGCTCGTTAGGGCCCCCGCTTACATATCGACTCCTCTCCCCTATATGTAGTTATGTCTACACTTTAAGCATTGCATGGGCCTTGCAAAGGCCAATGGTGTAGCTAGAAGTCGGTTCAATATAAATGTGAGGATGCACGTGTATATAGCATAAGACCAAACTTTATGCCAGCACATGAATAGCGCTGAAAAGAGGAAAGATAGATCTACACATAAGTCGATATCAAGCAGATTATATTCCTTGCAAATGTGTGCAGTCAATATACGCAGAAAGCAACGGTGGTCTGTAGGTTATAAAAGCAGCAACACGACAGTAATGTGTTGCACATGGCTAGCGCATAGTTTAAACCATTCCAACATGTGGTAATGATAAACATGAGAATACCATAGAGGGTGTTGATATATGGAAGGCGGCACCTTGTAATTGAAAATAGACACCCTTTACAAGTCTAAAAAAGGGAGTCGGCTAACTCCTAGACAAAACGCGCCTATGTGCATACAAAAACGCATAAAAACATACGTAGAAACATGCATATACCATGATGGCATGGTGTAGTGCGAGGCCCAATGATCAGGAAGTCGTCGGAGGCAAGCAGAAGGAAACGAAGATAAATGACATGGAGGATAGACATTTATAAGTTGTTTGCAACTTGCACGTAGGACAGAGGACAAACGTTTTTGAGTTAGTCTGCAACTTGCACGAAGGATGGACGTTTGGGAAGTTTCAAAAAAGAAGCGGGAGTTTTTGAACTCCACTTTTGCCGCTGCATCAGCTGCCACCAGAGAGTATGTGAAGGGCGCATCTCTATTCATTGCCTATGTGTTCAAGGGTTCCTGTGGATGAAGGGAGGAGTCTATTTGAGCCTGTAGAGAGTGGGGTTGTTACTAGATTCATGAGGCTGCTGCCATTGCCAGGTGAAGGTGGAAGGAAAGTCTTTGTCTATCTCTGAGAGGTCGGTGGCAGAAGAGTCTAGAAGTTTGACCACGTGGGAGTTATGACCTTTACCAAAATGACATGAAATTATCTTTCTAAGATGTCATATTTGCATAAATCCCTTAAAGAATTTTTTTAACTAATTTTAAACACTCAAACAAATACATATATATGAATATATATTTCATTTATAAATTCTTGGAATATATCAATCCATCACAATTAAATTCTTAGACATCATGCATAATATTTTGATGTATTCACAAAGCCACCTAGGGTCTCATAAAACTTGAGTAGGTGAATAACAATATGCATATCTAATGGTGGGGTAAATGGAGGGGGATTAGGAGTAAGTTCATATATATCTATTACTTATTTTGCAATCCAATATATTGGTTGGAGAGGTTGCATTTGAATAGAAGGAGTGAAGATAAGGTCTATTAAAATATGACTCACCATCTTCTCTATTCTTCGGATTTTGGAGTTTATCAAAATATCCTTTGTCGATCTCAACCAATCTTTGCTTCAACTTTCAAATCATCCACACAATCCTCCCTGAAACATTCAATATGTGAAACATAATTATGAGGAAGATACAAATAATCCTTGACATAGCTTTTTGTATCAAAGGATAATATGGTTCTATAATTTTAAACTATTTCCAATTTTGATATCTAAATACAATCAATAATCTATTTAGTTGAACAATAATAGTAATTTTAAGGTAAACATAAATTAATTGAATATTTTTAAGGTCTCTCATTAGATTCTACTTACTTGATAACTTAAATTTAAAAAACAAAATTAAAATCCACATAACAAATTTCAAAGACATAATAAATTATTACAATATTATTTAAAAATCTAATTGTAATGAACATGTTATAGTAATAAATATTCAAATTTAAAATCTATGAAAATATATAACTAAATGATCCTTAGTTTTCATATATCATTTGTGATGAGAATGCTGAATATTATAATTTTTTAGGCCAATCTTTAGGCACTAATTCACCATTGTTAAAATGATCCTTAGTTTATTCATTGTTTTTTTCATGATTATAAATTTTTATAATTATACAATTTCTATTAAACCAAACTCAAGATAATGGTATAGATTAAGATTCTTGTCTGTATCCTACATTTGGGTCATGCTTGATTCTAGATTTATTATCATAATTAGAAGTTGTATAAATTGTTATTATATATTTTTTAACATATATAAAATGTATGGTTGGATTAGTGAGATATTTATAACAAGTATGCAATATGAAGTCAAACTTTATTAGATTTGATTCTTAATAAATTAGTTTTAATGATTCAATTTATAGCTTTATGCAATCTATAAGTTTAAATAGTTTGATGGTATCTAAACTTTATACATATAAAAATATGATAAATGTGTGATTATTTTGCTTTCCAATCTATAATTTTTTGATATTCTTGGCTATATAATTGAGATGATTCACTCATAATGTAATGATAAAATTCATCCTCATATGGAGGATTTTATATTATCTTCCATTAAATTCATCCTCTTTATGAGATTCTTACGGAATATTGATATTTTAGTGTGAATTCTTAAGTTTAGACATATCTTAACTAGATAAATTTAGGTTCAATGAAGGCAATAGAACTTTTTTTTCACTTACATAAT
This sequence comes from Sequoia sempervirens, assembly GCA_007258455.2. Classification (NCBI taxonomy): domain Eukaryota; kingdom Viridiplantae; phylum Streptophyta; class Pinopsida; order Cupressales; family Cupressaceae; genus Sequoia; species Sequoia sempervirens. The sequence goes on from VDFB02081608.1 coordinate 57,548, forward strand.
CCTATTTTGAAGTTCATTTAAGTTAAAAACTATTAAATTAGATATTTTTATCCCCAATTATTTTCAAATAATTTTACACTAATATTTGTTAATGATATCAAGTTTCCACAATCCATATTGTATTGTTCAAGACTTCTGGATTTGATTGTGTGCAATTTTTTACATCAACGTTTCGGATCACACTCTGTGATCCATCATCAGGATGAGAATAGAGAGAAAAAGGAGAAAATTGGCTATTTGTAGACCTAGAGCACCTTTAAAGGATCAGAAAAAGGAGGAGACTGCTGCACACAAACCGAGGAGATAAGACAGTTTAAAAATGGGAGAAAAAATAAAGAGAAACTAATGGGAAAGGAAAACAAGAATAAAAAAGAGAGAACCTAAGAAAGGAAAAGGAGAGAGCCTTATAATTTTAAAAAATTAAAAAGAAATGAAAAAAAAAAAAAAGAATTAAGTCAGAAGAAAGAATAAAGAAAGAGAATAAAACGAATAAAAGAGAAGAAATAAAGGAAGTAAGGAAAGGGAATAAACGATTAAAAGAGAAGAAAAAATTGAAGAAATAACAAAGAGGCTAATAAAATAAAGAAGAGAAAAAAATTCAAAGGAAACTAAGTAAAAATAAAATGATTAAGAGAGGAAACCAAAAGAATAAAAACAAAAGAATGAAAAGGGGAGAAGCAACATGAGCAAATAAAGGAGGAAGAATTGGAACGAAATGAGACAAATAAAAGAGGAGGTAAAAGAAAGAAAAAATAAATAAATGGAAGAAAAGAAGAAAGAAAAATAAATGAAACAACGAGAAAGAAAGAAATGAAACAAACAGAGAGAACAAACTAAAAGGAGAAAAAAGTTAAAGCAAAGAGAATATATATAAATATATTTTGTAAAAAGTAAAGAAAATAAGAAAAATTAATTCAAAAGTTTCAATATACATAAACTAAGTAAATATGGAGGAGGGAAAACAATGAATAGAAGAACTAAAAAGAGAGAAAATAAGAAAAAAATAGATAAAAATTAATTATAAAAATAAATAAAGTAAAAATACGTTATATAAATATAAATAAATTGAGAAAAAATAAAACCTGAATTTGAATAAATATAAAAGTATATATATATATAAAGGAAAGAAAACAAAGAATAGAAACCAAAGACGCGAAAGAATTAAAAGAAGAAAAAAGGAGAGAATGAAGGAGAGCGAAAACGAAAAAAGAGAGAACAAGAAAAAGGGGGGGTAAGACCCAAAAACAAAACCAAGACACAAAGAAGACTAAGACAAGTCCAACCCCGAGCCATGGATACCAGAGCAACGAAAAAGAGGCCAAAACAGGAGAGGGGGAAAGAGCGGAAGAGGGGGGGGAAATTACCTGGAGGAGGGAAGATGGCGAGACCTTAGGTTAGATAACAAGGGATGCCAAGATTGGCTCAACTTCCACCCCTCATCACAATTAAGGTTTGAGGGGTGATTGTTGATTTCGATGGCTTCTTTGAGCTTTCTTTTAAAGACGTTGTCCTCTTTGAATAAGATTTGAGTATTTTCAAGACAAATGTGGTGTTTATAAAAAGAGGAGTGATCTGCTAGGGCAGATTTGAGAACACGCTCGTGTCTGAAGTCCGCACAATGTTCTTTGATTCTTGTGCTAAAGGAACGACCTGTTTCCCCTATATACAGAACACTGCAAGAACAAACAACCTTATAGACACCTAGATCAAGAAAGAGGTCCTTAGAGTCTTTAAGGGAAGGGAAGCGAGTTCTCAAAGTGGAGATGGGTTTGAAAGCACAATGAAGGCCTTTTTTATGGAGGATTTTTGAGATTTTTTGGGATAACCCATCAATATAAGGAAGGGAGGCCACAGGGAGTTCCGAAGAAGGGTGAGGCTTGGCTAAGGGGTGGATGTTTTCTTTGGCATGGTTGAAGGCTCTAGAAATTTGCTTGCTAGAGTACCCATTCAATTTGAAAACCTGGCGAAGATGGGTTAACTCAAGGGGTAAGTGGTCCCCATCACAAATTTGATAGGCTCGTAAGGCTAAGGTTTTGAGGACCCCACTTTTCTGACTGGGATGGTGATGAGAAGAATATTGGAGGTAAAGATCTGTGTGGGTGGCCTTACGGAAGACACAACGGCCAATGGATCCATCAGGTTTCTTAAGAAGCAGAATGTCAAGGAAAGGAAGTTGCTTGTTAGATTCAATTTCCTTGGTGAAAGAAATGTTGGAAAATAGGCTATTTAGGTGGGCATGGAATTCCTCTAACTTATCCAAGCCATGTGGCCAACAAACATTAGTATCATCCACATAGCATTTCCACCATGTAGGCTTAAGAGGGGAAGAATGAAGAGCTAAGTCTTTGAAATGTTCCATGAAAAGGTTGGCAATGATAGGGGAGAGGGGTGAGCCCATAGCGACACCGTCAACTTGCTCATAAATGACTCCTTGAAAGGAGAAAAAAGTAGACCTTAAGCAAAGTTCAACCAAGGCGGCGACTTCTTCATTGGTCTTACACCTAACAATAGCAATCACATCAGGGATGGGGACCTTGGTGAAAAGAGAGACCACATCGAACCTCACGAGGAGGTCATTGCTTTCTAACTTTTGATCTTTGATGAAATAGACAAAATGGTTAGAGTTTTTTATGAAGGATGAGGAGTTCCCCACAAGAGGAGCGAGAAGCTTGGAAAGGAAGGAAGACAGATTATAAGTTGGTGACCCTATGGTGTCAACAATGGGTCTTAGAGGAATACCAACTTTGTGGATTTTGGGCAACCCATAAATGCGAGGGGTTATTTCTTTATGGGGAAGGAGACGCTTTTTGGTTGACTTGTCAAAAGAGGAGGATGAAACAGCCGATTTGATAGATTTGAGAATTTTGGTACAAGGGTTGCGAGGCAAGATTTTATAGCTATTTGAATCGGAAAGAAGAGAGGCTAGATTATAAGTTGTTTTCTTATTTTTTCTTTCATTGTTTCATTTAAAATTTGAACCATTTAAGGATGCTATGTTATAGATTATAGTTGTCTTCCAATTCTTTTTAAATTGTTCAACCCTCTCATGGTTTAAATAATTTTACATTCAACAACCATGTCTAAAGTACATTATATACCCAACCTCTTTCCCTATTTAACACACTCATAAACCTTGTTGCTAATCTCATTCGAAGAGGTGGAACAACCAATCTTAGAGGGATCCTCATCCATAGGAGAGAGAAGGGAGCCATCAATCTAGGCTCTAGTACTATTCTAGAAATAGTAGAACTAGAAGCTAGAATCCTAACAATGATAGCCAAGTTGGATAATACACAAGTTTTCATTTTCAAGGGATTGGGGAACACTTATTGGATGGGTATTATTTCCCCTTCACCACATTTTGATTAGGATTAAGAATTGAAATAATAAAATTCTCAAATTGGTATAAGAAAAAAATAAGCCCTTAGTGGAGGGGAGCTCATTTTTTTCCCATGTGCAACTCTAATAATAGATTTCTTAAATTACATGAGTAAATGAAAAGGGAAGCTAACAAGTCACATGCATCTAAGATTATTTATAAGATAAAAGTTATAGGATAAACAACATTTATAGTTTCCTTCTAGGATGAAATAAATAATCAAGTAGAAACATTTATATACTTGTGAGGAAATCATCTATATTTTCCTTCCTCTTGTATTTACTTTCTTTATGAGACTTCAAGCCCTTCATGGATAAACCACTTGTAGTAGCTCAATACCTTCCTCAATGGCTTTAAAGGTTAACCTTCTTACTTTTTAACCAAAATTTTAATAACATTCAATTTTGTGTAATTTATGTCCACTATTATCATTTTAATTCAAAATAATGTAAGAAATTTATATATTTATTTAAAAATTAAAAAATCTTAAAATAATAGTTTTAAATTAATTGAAAACATGGTTGGACCCCTCTAATTTTGTGGAACTATTTCTTAAAAGCTATTTTAGTTGAATTTTATATAATAGGCAAAGGAAGCCACATATGGCATTAAGACCTTCCTTGATGGTCTTTAAGTTAGGAAATTTTAATTTCATTCATAGGTCTTGAGGTATTTTAAAAAAAAGTTGTGTTTGGAAAAAGGTATTTGGTACAAATTCCCAAAAAAATAATGTTATATGTTTATGCTATTAACACATGAAATTTTGGGCCTTAAAATAGCCACATCATCCCCATATTTTAATACAAATGAGACATTGAGGATTTATGTCACTTATAATAGATCTACAATTAGTTGATATAGCTCCATTTAGATCAATCCATATATCCTAATTTCTATCAAATCATAGGGTGTCAATTTCAATAATTAAACAATGAAGCACATACGATTTTTCATTTGCTAGTAGAAGGAACTATCTTATTATTCCATTAAAATAAAATATAGGTCCTTAATACTTTTCATCTTTATTTTCCATCATTACATTGAACCTTATAAGGGACATCTTCATTGGTAATCATCTAATGCATAAAGACAAATAATGTCAAACAATAGCCAGGTTAATTTTATAAATAACTTAAAATAATTTATAACATGGGTAAACAATAGAGTCAATCGCATAATCTGTCATATACTTATCAATAAAATTTCATAGATCATGTCTATTATTCTAATGACTAGCTTCCAAATAAAAGCATCCTTCTAAATAAATTAAAGTGTTCAATTATGGTTACATGTTACCAATTTTACTTCTTGTAAAATAATATAATCAAATTTAGACTCATTAGAAATTATATTTACAAGGTTATCATATGTCTCATTTTCTTCTCTTATTTGTGCCTTCAATAATGACTGGATTGATTTTACATGACCACCAATGTTAAGTAATGATGCTTTGTGTGCAATCTAGTAATTTAAATTTTAGAATTATTTTAGATTATTTTTTAAATTTAAATTTTAGAATTGTTTTAGATTATGTTTTGTGTGCAATCTAGTAATTTGAATGTTTTGAAATTATTAAAAACTATATAGATGTTGAATATTTTTTTGTTAATGGTATGAAAACATTATTGATGAGTAGATGAATTATTACAACTGTTTTAGATTTGTATTCCCTTTATCTAGATATATTATTTACCAAGGTCTCATTGCTCTTTTAGGTGTACATACATATATATAACATGGAAAATGCAAATCATGTTCCACCTCTAGATTCTTTGTTTGCAAATACCACTAATGAGATTAAAAAATTGAGCGACTCATTAGCACAGGGTGCAAACCCAGGGATATATTCCTAACCATGCATGTCAATATTACATAGTTTAGAAAAACTAAGAGATGGACTTGAGAGGACTAGTGCATTTTCCCCAGATAGAGTAATTGCTATTCTTTCCCACGTGCAAGAAGAAGTACATGGTGATGTTCCCCTTAAACAAATACAGGATAGTGTGACCAAAGAAATGATAAAAAACACTTGTTTTCCTTTTTATCAAAATGTAGGTAAGGTTAGGGGATACCGGGTCACTAGATGTGTTGATCATGCTATGGATGAATTGATCTACCCACGATATCTAGCAGCACATGGTCAATACCCAAACAATGACCAGATTCCATTATATTTTTTTTATCAATTGTATGTTGAGGTCCATTTGGGCCTCAAAGTTAACTACCTAGACATTCCACCATACGTTGGTCAGGGGCATGGCAGGATTGCTAATAGGCCCACCTATCGTCGAGCAAATAGACCAACCCCAATTTTTAGGGCATTGGTTGGAGAGAGGTCTCCTACTCTCACCCCAACTCTAGCCCCCATAGTAGATGAGGTTATCGTTGCTTCCCAAAAGGAAGCAATTGACATTGTAGGTGACATTACAGCTGCCACCACTAAGATATATGATGATCGTGTAGGTCAGTATTTGATGTCTAGACGTTCCCAATCCACACCATTTTCAGCACAGTGGACCACCATGGATATTGTTACAGTGGCCAACATTCCTACTCCCACATAGCTTGATGCACTTACAGGAGATATATGGCATGCAGGACTCTGTATTGTTTGGTTGAGGACCTGTTGGAGGCATATGCCCACATTGCATCAAACTATGGGATAGGTATAGAGCAGGTCAAAGATCATTTGGCACACAGATTTTGTTCAGCTTCAGGATCCCATCACTCTCAGCCGAGCACTAGTGCACATCATGATCCACCTAAAGTTCATTCGAAATTTGCATGAACTATGCATTTTACTGATATGTTGATTGGTTTTGGTTCATCATCGCTGATGCCATCTCACCTTCATAGTCCTCTACATTCATCATTTATGGTACGACATGGGATAGATCATATGGATGCAGATGTTGATTCGTCGCTTGACCGTTTGGTGGATATGGTGGAGGCGACCATTTTAGAGAACTTAGGTCATCTGATATCAGATGATGTGTATGTATGTGTCCATGTGCATGTTTCAATTCTTTTTTAATTTTTTTAAAAATTTTTTTTTACTAGATATTCATGAAAGTTGATATATATGTATATATATTGTTATAGGTGGACATACCTCATGTCACTCCTAGCCTTGGTCCATATCATGTACATGATTGGTGTGACTGTGGATGAATCTGTTGCCAATGCACATGTGATTTTTAAATTTTTATATATACATGTGTATATGTACATGCAATATGTATGCATAGATCTAGATAGATATTTAAAAATACAAGTTCATTTAAAAATAACTTTCATAAAATTTATTTAATATAAATTATATGTATTTAACACATTTTGTACACAATTTTATTTGCAGGGCTCAACACATCCATAAGAGCAGGACCGTTCTCATTCAGATGGTCGTTCGACTAGGAGTCAACATTCATATTAGGCCCTGCACACTAGATTTATGATCTTTACTACATGCATTTGCTTACATGATGATCTTTAGTATTCAAGATTTGATGATCTCTAGCTTGCATTTTCTTATATGATATACATACATTTGCTTATTTGTTGATCTTTAGTATTCGACATTTGATGATCTCTAATTTACATTTGCTTATATGATATGTACATACATTTTCTTATATGATATATACATACATTTGCCTCTTTGCTTATAACATGTGTTATGTTTATACATTGAATCTCTTTACATGTATGTACATGTGTTTTCTTATGGTTACATGTTTACATGATATATGTATGCATTTTCTTTAAATATTCAATATGCATACATGCTTGCTTATTTGATGATCTCTTACAACTTACATTTCCTTATATGATATACATTTGATCTCTAGTAGAATTTTAGGAAATCAATGTCACTTTATAATTAAGTTCATTAATGTTGATCACAATAAATTTTTTTTTTAAATGACTTCAGCAACATGAACCATTGAGTTGAGAACAAAATATAATCTTTTTGACAAGTAACTTGAAATTCAATTCAAATATAATTAAGAAAATTCAATTCAAATTATACCTCTATTATACATTTTTGACAAGTAACTTCAAATTCAATTCAAATATAATTAAGAAAATTCAATTCAAATTATACCTCTATTATACATTTTTGACAAGTAACAAAATTCTAAAATTACTAGATATGTTGTGCATACCTATGCATTAAATAACAACAAACTCCAGAATGAAATAACTTGTTTGTTTACCACTTGATTCATTTAAACTAGGATCTAGTTATTCCATGTACACTAGAATAATTTTTTCCCATCCCATATGCATATAAATAGAAGCTTATTTTTCATTATTTTGGATATCAAATTGCAAGATTAATTCCCATTTATATCACTTGGAGCTCATAGATTTTGGAGAAGAGGTTTTTGCACATTTATCAAGAGGCAAATATTGGAGAGACAACTTTTCATTTTTATCAATTAAGGAAAAATTTGGAGGAGAATTTAACTAATTTGGTAGAGGACTTTTTTTGAGTCATCTTTAAGTTGAAGAAAATGGGACAACGAAGAAAAAGAAAAAATGCATCTCAACGAAAATTGTCAAAAGAAGAAGAACAAAAAAGGCATGAACAAAACTTGAAAAATTATCATAGAAAGAAACAAGGTACATTCTTGTTTCTTCTCTCTCTCTCTCTCAAGTGTGTGTTTAGGAATTTTATTAACTCCTCAATTTTTTTTTCTTATAAATATATTTCCAATAGTCATCTTTCATAGACATTCCCTAAATTCTTTATCATCTATTTCCAATTGCTTTTGTTCCATAGAATTCTTAAGTTCAAGAATCTTTGATTTTATTTGTTTCAACTCCACTTAGATAACTCATAGTCTCTCATTTTCTTTGCTTGCATGTAAATTCAAACAAGCAGGAATTTCTCAAGCTGGAGTTGATCCAAATTTAGATATTGGATAAAATGAATCCGCTGAAGAACACATGGACCTTGAAGTTAGGGAGGAGACCCAAGTTCAAACAATGCTTGTTGGAGAGGGGTCAAGATCACTTCCTTCTACTGGTATGGATGAGCATATAAGACTAGCAGAAAATTATGTCACTTATAGCATCATGTCTTATAACTTTGTTTGCTTGCATACATAAACTTCACTTATATAGCATCATCTCTCACTTTTGTTTGCAAAATATTTTGTGACATGTAGGAAGGGCTCAACAAGTAGGAAATTCTCATGCTCAAGTCAAGCCAAATCTAGACATTGGATCAAATGAATCCGCTCAAGAACACATGGTCCTTGAAGATAGGGAGGAGGCCCAAGTTCAAGCAATGCATGTTGAAGAGGGGTCAGGATCACTTCCTCCTACTGGTATGGATGAGCATATAAAACTAGCTGAAAAGGTGAGGAAACAAATTTCTCATAGAAATTTAGATCATTTACTTGAAATGGATATGGATAAACTAAAATGTTATGCCAACCAGCCTTATAATAAGAGAAATAGGTCAATGATTGAATCTATAAATGGAATAATCAATCATCATTTCAATCATCTTGATGCACTTGAAAAAACCCAATTGTTATCACATTTACTTCTTCATGATGAGCTCAAAGAGTCATTACAATTGTTGGGTGTACATTCGGCATCAAATAAGAAGAAACACATGGGATTACAAAAAGGATATTGTTCAAAATGTTAAAAAGGGTTTAGATTCTATTGGGAAAGGATCTCGATCAGTGGATAAGGCCACTAAAAGAAGGGTGATGTTGACATCTATTGTACATCAAGATATAGCAAGAAAAAGAAAAATGTATGCACTTTAAACTAAAATTGGTTATAGTAGAACCACATTAATAAAATATGAGAAAAAGAGAAAGTTTTTGGATGAGAGTTTAGAAGGCAATTGGGAAATTATGTGTAGAGCTCCCCATTCTGATAGGATTGAAGATGTTGTTAGGAACTTGGTCTTAGGTTTTTGGCATGATCAGACTCATCCATTATCAAATACTAGAGATGTTATGAGACACAAGATTGGACCTGGTATTTATGAAAATGATATCAAACATTAGCTAGACATAACACAATTTGAGATGTATATGAACTTTTGTAATGCATATCCTCATATAAAGATTGGGAAAACAATATTTCAAAGGTTAAAGCCATATTATGTGAAGATAAACAAGTTTTTTGAAACTTGTTGTCGTTATCATATTGAATTTGATCTCTACTATCAGGTGTTTTGAAAGATGAGAGAAGAAAGATGTGGGTTTCAAAATGCACCTCCTAAATAGGAAAGTTTGTTCATAAAGTCTATATTATGTGATCATGAAAATGGACCTCAAATAAACTACATAAAAGGAATTTGTGAGACATGTGGAAATTTGGCTAAATTTCCTTCAAGAATTGAGGATACTGACCTAACAAAGACAGTAAATTGCAAGAGGTAAGTATTTTTTTTAGAGATTTTATTTGTTTCCATTTGATTAGATTGTTATTTTTCTATTTAATGTAATGTTTCATTGATTGTGTGGTTTATTACTTATTCACATATTTTACTCACACAGGTACACGTATGTAAAGTTGCAAACATATTTTGAGAAAGAATCCACAAGGTTGAACTATGTAGAAGAGGAGATTCACATTGGAAAATTTATGGAAGATTTTCAAAAATTGATACGACCATACATACATCATTCATTTTTTGCTAAGTGGCAAGCACAACAATTCCAAACATTGAGAGATACTTTCCCACGTGGAACAATTCTATTAGTAGTTGACTTTGTAGAAAATTACTCCTTTGTACATCAAAAGGAGATTCAATCAGAGTATTACTTTTCAAAACAGATCACTATTATGGTTCATGTGTGTTATCGACATGCACAATCAGAATTGGATGGTGTTGAGAGTACAAATAAAGAACGAGCCATTAAGAAAGAATATCATTTTATATTAGTGATGATATAGAGCATGACATGCTTTTTGTCCAACATTGCTTTACAATATTTTTTGAGAATTTGAGAAGCAGGGGTGTAAAATTTGAAAATAATTTTGTATGGTCAGATGGATGTGCGGCACAATTAAAATCTTCACGGCCATTCTATGCACTTTGTAGATATCATAAAATCTACAAAATACCACATCTTTGGATTTTTTTTTAGAGTGGGCATGGAAAGGGTGAGCATGATGGAGCAGGAGCTTGCATCAAACGAGCTTTAAGAAAGAATCAAATGAGTTATCTAGAAGATCGTATAGACAATGCACATGATGTTGTTGAATGGTGCAAGAAACACTTTGCATCGAATGTGGTTGACACATCTTCAAGAAAAAACTAACACATTCCACATAGAGTGTTTTGGGAGATATCGGGTATGTATAAATTACATTAAATCAAAAAATTGAATTTATTTAAGTTTAAAATTTATATATATACATATTTGTTCGCATAAGTTTGTTGGTGTACATGTATCTAGGTGTGGATAGAAGATCAATGCATGGATGCAAGAGGGTAGAAAAAACAAGATCTTTGCATTGTGTTAGGAGTTCAGATAGTCGCCATGGATGGACATTAGACACAAGGGATTACTCTTGTTTTTGCACTGAGTGCATTGCGGGAAACTCTAATTATGCATGCAACAATCAAGAACTTGGATATGTTGGTAAATGGGATATGGTGCCACTAGTTGTTTCAGAAACATATGATGAAAATGAGGAAGAAATATTTGAAGACATTCCTTTGATTTCAATTGATTATGACCATATTTCAGGATTGGCTAGAAAAGGTACATGTGTAAGTTTTCAATAATTTAAATATTATATACATCTAGTTAATGATCTTTAGAGACATTTCTAATTTTTTTAGAATTTTTTTGTGTGAATTTGGTGTACAGGAGATGTTTTTGTAGTCATAGCAAAGCCTAGAAACATCAAAGGTGTTAGCTATTATTTATTGTGTTGCACAGAAGAGAGGAATAAGCTAACAAAACCTGAAACAAGTGATGGAATGTCATTTCCCATAGGTGAGTTTGAATTTAAAATTTATATACATTGTATTCACATGTGCACATTACATTATAAACATTAAATGTATATTGTACAAACCTTAAGCACAAAAATGTTGCACACGTTCATATGTCTTACCTTAGGTTCATGTTTACCATGCAGGTTTTGTTGTAGTGCAAGGGGCATATCTAAAAAAAGTCAATTTTTTTCAACATAGGATTCATTTTGTTGACTATCAACCTGATAACAAGGTATATCAATATAGTCACTTAATAATTGCTACCGCCCCACATCTTCATGCAATTCCACATGCACGTGGCCGAAGAAAATGGAGACTAGATAGTGATGATCATAAAAAAATTCTACATGTTATTGAAGAGCGGGCTGAACCAGAATCTTTGACTTAGATTATATCCATGGTTTTCAAGTTCACTTGTAACCCTATACATGTTCAAGTAAGAACTTATAGTAACTTGTACATAGTTGTAAATCATTTTGTGTAAATTACAATTATATGTACATATTTGTTCCATGGAAAATTAATAAGTTCAAGAATCTTTGATAACATCATCTCTCACATTTTTTGGTTGCATGTAAGCCCATATATATGCTTTCAATCCTTATTTGAAACCTAGTGAAGTTTTTTTAAATCATTTTTACTAAATTACAATTATATACAACTTATATTTGTTTCATGGAATTCTTAAGTTCAAGAATCTTA